>PVIY010016939.1:0-50577 GCA_004026745.1 Myrmecophaga tridactyla
TGACATTCAAAGCAGAAGTAAGAACTAGGATGAATCATAAAGTGGGTAAGGGAATAGAAACGTGAGTTGGATGCTGTTATATGGGGTGGTATGGGAAGGTGTCTCTGCTCAAATGTCACCTGAGATGAGAATGAAATATGATAAGGGAGAAAGTGTACTGATGGAAACTTTGGGATGATGTTGTTTTCGTTTTCGTTTCCTAGCTGCTAAAGCAAATACCATACAAGGGGTTCGTGTAATGACAGGAATCTATTGGCTCACTTGCTTCCTTCCTGGGTTGGTATCTTCTGGATGGCCGTCAGTCTTTGGGGTTCCTGGCTTTTCTGACAAACGGTAACGTATATGGTGATGACTTCTCCTTTCTCCTCCAGGTTCCACTGACTTCGACTTTGGGCTGTTTGCCATGGCTTCTCTGGGTGTGTGTCCAATTTCCTCTCCCTATCAGGACTTCAGCCATACGGGATGAAGGCCTGCCCTCCTTCAGTTTGGGCACACCTTAGTTACTAACACCTTTAAAGGTCTTATTTACAAATGTGTTCAAACCCACAGGACCAGGGGTTAGGGCCTGACTGTATCTTTTGTGGGGGTCATGATTCAATCCCTAGTAGTGATCTGAGAAAGACACCCCTCACCCAATTATTAAAATTGCAAGGATCTGATTTCTTCTCTACAAGGAGGAAAATTAGCTATTCTAGTCCATTCTCCTTAACTTGCTCACCTTATTTCATAACATCTGCTGAATGTACTTAAAATTATGATAGTATTCAAATCAGAATCCTCTATTTTCTATCACTACAAATTTCTAAATGAAGTCTATTTCCTAAGTTCAATTAACTGACCTACCTACTTAATTGAGGCATGCTTCAAACTGATGAATATTTTTACATATGTCTATACTGTTTTGTTTTAGATTTACTCAATGACCATTCATTACTTAAGGGGAGGCACTCCACTTTCGCTTACCTTGCATGAAAATGGTTGGTGTGTGTACAAGGTTGTGTGTGTGTGATCGTGGTGGGGGAGGTATGTAGAAGGTGACTGCTGACATTCTTGTAACACACGGAGTCTTTAGGGCTAAGCGTCATAATGAACTGATAGGACGGCTGGAAACTGGCCATGGGACTTTCCACTGTCTTGTGCCCAAAGAGATTCCATGGAGTTGAATGAAGAGAAAAACCCCCATTCCCCTAGTCTCCTGTAACAGCCTAAGATGGCAGCATACACACAGCAACTCAGGGAGGAGCTGGCAGAGGGGTGAGGGGCTGCAGTACAGCAGGCGTAATAGGATTTTCACTGGTACCTTTAAAATTACTGTGACCACAGCTAGCAGAAAGCTGTGCACCTCTGTGCTTATCACGCAGATTTCTTTTGAACCTTCCCCACTTTCTTAGACCTGTGTTACTAACCTTGGTGAGTCTGATAAACTCTTCTCCATAGTTTTCTATCAGATCCACCCTGACCTTGAAAGGAACACAATATGTGTATTTTACTAAGTCAGGCTGATTGGCTCTCAACTTGCTTCCTCTTTCTGCTTTCCTAGGGCATCCCCACACCTTGGCCCTCTGCCTCCCCAAGCTGCTTCTACCACCCATCTGCCCCTGGCACCACCGCGACAGCCTCCTTTCACCTCTCCTTACAGCATTCTGGAAGGGACTGCTCAGATGCAAATATTTCTTTGACAATGAATTTTGAATTTAGTTCATGACAACCTGAGAAATGAACTGGCAATCTGATGTGTGAATAAATCAGCCTGAGAGAAGATTGTGGATGACAGACAATGGCTTGTACAAGGTGTAGTTAAGGAAGCAAAGGCAAAAGCAATTTAAACCAGCAAACTCAAAAAGAGAGCCAGGCAGCAACAGCTTCCCATCTCAGAGTCAAAGTCAGAGTCTTTGGCCTGCGAGAAGGTAGCTGGTCTCCCCTCCTTTCCCTGTGCATCTCCCCCTGCTCACCGCACTGCAGCCACACTAGCCACCTTCACCCCTTTGTCTTTGTGTGTCTGTGTCTGTGTGTGTGTGGTAACAGATAACACAAAATTTCCCATTTTAACCACTTTCAAGTATGCAGTTCAGTGGCATTAATGACATTCTCAATGTTGTGGAGCCATGACCGAAACTTTTCACCACCCAAACAGGAATGCTGTGCCTGTTAGAGTTCCCCAACCTGCCCTCTCCCCAAATCAGGTAACCTCTGATCCACTTTCTGTCTCTGTGAATTTGTTTATTCTAGATATGCCATATAAGTAGAATCATACAGTATTTGTCCTTTGGTGTCAGGCTTATTTCACTCAAGCTAATGTGTTCATAGTCATCCATGTTGTGGCATGTATCAGAACATCATTCCTCTTTACAAACGAATAATATTTCACTGTATGCATATAACACATTTTGTTTATCCACTTGTCTTCGGTGCACACATGGGTTGCATCGAGACCTTTTGGCTATTATGAATAATGCTATTTTACATATTGGTGTAGCCCTTCATTTCTTGAGCACCAAAGCATGCTTTCTACCTCAGGGCCTTTGCACTTGCTATTTCCCTATTTGGCCTGTTGTTCCTCCAGATGGCATTTCTCACTCCCCTACCTCCTTTATGCCTGAGTGCAAATGTCATTTCTTCAGTGAGGTCTCTCCAACCACCCTGTGAAAAACAGCAGCACTCCCAAGGCTGTTCCAGCACCTCTTATTCCCCTTATACTGTTTTCCTTCTCCACAGTGCCAAGCTACCTTTTGACATATATTTACTTTTTTATTTGTACATTGTCTACCTCCACCCACTTTATTGCAAAGCCTTTGTTTTCCTCACCGCTCTCTCCCTAGCACCTGGAGCACAGTCTGGCATGGGAAAGGTTCTCCTTAAAGATGGTATGAGCAAAAGAGGGAAAGTATGAGCAAATGCGTACTCCTGACTTCACCCTGGACTCCCATACTTGCTGCCTGGGAATCTGCCTCATCCTCCCTCTCCCCTTGCTCTGTTCTTCTGGGGAAGAAACTGTCAAAGCTCCACATCGAATTCCGTGGACTGTACTGACATATAGTACAATGCAGATGAACAATGAAAATGGCATGCTAACTGAAAGAACTCAGACACAAAAGGATAGATATTGTAATATTTGCTTATATGAAATATCTATAATAAGCAAATCCATAGAGGCAGAAAGTACATTAGTAGTTGCCAGAGGCTGGGGGTGAGAAGAGGTGAGGGATTCACTGCTGGTGAGTGGGATCTCTTTTTCAGGTTGATGAGAATGCTCTGGAATTAGCAATGACGGTTGTACAATCTTCTGAATTTACTAAAACCACTAAAAATACACTTCAAAATGGTGAATTTTATGATTTGTGAATTATATCTCAATTTTTTAACATTGACATCATAGCTGGGATGAACGCAAAAGTCTTCCCTGGACCATCACAGGTTGTCCTGGACACAAAGACATCTGAACGTGGCCTCCTTGGCTTTTCTGATAAGCCAATGAGCTTTGCTCATTTAACAGACTATCTCCTTTTTTATTATTTATTAATTTATCTATCTTTGCAAACACTCCCCCTAACACCTCTTCCCAGAACCTCTGATCTGTTTTCTATCTCTATAAATTTGCTATTTCTACTCATCTTTTATAAGTATCTTTTATAAGAACTTTTATAAGTTCTTTATGTGCTTTGCTTATTTTACTGAGCATGTTTTCAAGGTTCTTTCATGTTGCAGCATGTCTTATAACTTCATTCTTTCTTGTGGCCAAATAGTATTCCATTGTGTGTGTGCATTACATTTTGTTTATCCATTCACCAATGATGGACACTTGGCTTGTTTCCAGCCTTTGGCTGTTGTGAATATAATGCTTCTATGAACACTGGTGTAGAAGTATCTGTTTGTGGCCCTGTTTTCATTCTCACTGTGTATATACCTAGAAGAGGGATTGCCAGGTCACATGGATATTCTATATTTAAATTTTTGACGAACTGTCATGTTGCTTTCCACTGTGGCTACACCATTTTACATTCTCACCAGCAATGCACTAGAGTTCCAATTTCTCCACGTCCTCTCCAACACTTGTTATTTTCCATATTTTTAATAATTGCCATCCTCGTGGGTATGGAGTGGAATCTCATGGCAGTTTTGATCTGTGTTTCCCTAATGACTAAAGGAGAGCTATTTTCTTAACATGCTCTCCGTCTATTAAAAGAATGATCAGACCAGAATCTTTGTTCCCAAATACATACATAAACAAGATAAAACACAGACTTCTTAGAACATTGAAGTTCTAATTTTTACTCTTATCTCTCACTAACCCTGTTTAATGCCCTACCCCCACCCCCACAAATCCACATCACCTTGGCTTTGCATATATTCTCCTTGCTTCTTCAATTTCCACTCCATCAGAGTCCGCTCCAGTGTCCTTCCTCAGGGAAACCTGATACCTCACCAGGTACCCCCTCCCCCCAGCAACCCTCATCCCTGCTGTGTCCACAGGACTGTGAGCTCGCTGAGGGCAGGACACAAGATCCCCAGCTCCAAGTTCAAAGCCTTACACAAAGCATCTCCTTCAAGGGAAGACATTCTTCCACCCAGTGGTGGACTGGTTGTCATTTACCGCGCTGGCCTTCTTCAGTGACCAGTAAGCCAAACAAATGACCAAACTCCTCTTCTCTTTGTTCTAAGGTAGACACAATTGCTTAACTTTTATTTTTAGTTACATTAAGCATACTTTGGGAAATGATGTAATGTCTCCGAATTAGCCTGCCTGGCCTTTTCTACTTCCACAGAGGGCATTATGAATTCCCTAAAGTGCTGTAAAAGTTATGAGAGCATAGTATTGCACAGACCTTACATGAGGGGTTGGAATCTATTGTTAATTTTAATAAGAACAGGCTGATGGTTTGCCAGAAATCATATATTATTCAAGGTCAGCTTTACCAAAGAAAAATGAACTGGTATGCCTTAAACATATTCATACTTCGATAAATCAATTGAATAATTCAAGGGGACTTCACACTGGAAAAGGCAAAAGATGACTCAGGTCATCAGATATAAAGGGTACAGCTTGATCTGCATTGGTCATTTGAGAGAATTTTCAACCACATATGGTTTCTGAATTCCCCTTCCATTTCTGATGACCTTTGATTCAGCAACTTCGTTTGCAACATTTTATAGAAAATTAGCTGGCTGTAGCAGTATAGGCATTCAAATAAATCTAATGCATGCTAATACTGAAGCAAGATTTACTGGAGTCTCAGCCTTAGCCACAATGGTAAGGAAATTTAGGACATAAAACCTATAGAACAGTCCATCTAGAAAACTGATGAAATAGAACATAAAAGAGTTTTGAAATAGTATGAGAAATATGGAAAGAATGCCCTAACACAACCTTCTTTTTTCTGTTTCTTCCAGCTATTGTTATTCTGACAATTAATTTTCCTTCTGCTTTATGTTTTATTTTCTTGAGTCATTATTCTTTACTTCCCTTCCCTGCTCCCTCCTCTGCCTCTCGTATAGTAGTGAAATGGACATGTGGTTGGAGTCCTACAGATGTGACTCCCAGCTCTCTCACCTATTAGTTGTAAGGACATGGATGATTTACCTCTCTGAGCTCATTTTCTCACCTGTAAAACTGGACAAATAATTCCTTCCTCACAGGCTTATTGTGGGGATGAAATGAGACAATGACTGACTGGGTAGGTGCTCATTCATACATTTAGTAAAAATATCAAGCACCAACTATGTACAGGGATATCATGATAACAGGGCCCACTTCCTGTCCTGGGGAACGCATCACCTCCTACAAAGCAGCACCAAACCAAATGACAATATGGTGGGCTCCTCTTTTTGTCTCATCCTTGGCCTCTTCCTTTCCCTTCTCTCATGCTTTGGCATCTGAACAGTCAAGGCCAATGCCAGAAAAAGAATGTGAAGTAGGCAAAGGGAGTCTTGAGTACCTCTTATTCTTTAGTTTTCTGCCCTTCTCCCTCCTCTGCCTCTTGTGTGGTAGGGAAATGAGTATGTCTTATAGTTAGACAGACCTGAGTGTCTCACCTTCGCCTCCCTCTCTTCAGCTGCCCTACCCTGCTCTCAACCCCAACCCTAAATTCAAGAAACATTGAGCACAGTCTATGTGCAGGAATGCGGGTAGGTGCCCAGGAATTAAAGCTAATGGTCATGTTAAGAATACCGCTGCCACAAGGATGGGATGGGGTGGGGTGGGGTACAATAAAGGGGCAGAAAATAGAAGGGTATATAAATATAATAAACGTAATTTCAGTGTAAAAGGAAAGTGCTGGAAAAAGAGAACCTATCTGAAGTCCTTAGTTGCTGCTGAATGCCAAGATAGTGTTTTCCTTTAGTGGGGCTGACCAGCTAGTCTATCCAGACTCATCCATCCAAACTAGGTATTCCAGACTAGACTCGCTGCAGTGCAATCCACATGCCCCTCTTCTTCCTTTATTGTTATCCTAAGCACACTGCAGAGTTCAGTTCCCACTTCCATCCATCCATCATGTTTGCTAATGCTTCCACTTCCTATCCAAGCCACACTTCAGCTCCTGGATGTACTTCATTCTTGTGCAGAAAGTCTTACTAAAAAGAAAATCACCTGGTAACTTTCTACCTGTTTCCCTTCTTTTGCACGTTGTTGTGTATTTACAAATAGATTCTTTTTTTACACCTGATGAATAGCAAATTTCTGACCTTCTTTAGAAAGGCCAGTGAAGACCAAGGAGCTGTCAACAACATTTAATCCTCTAAGACATGAGCCCGGCCAGACAGCCTGCTCTCTTCCAGCCTTCTGCTTCTTCATGAAGGCCCAGCTAGGGGACATCTGGGAAGAGGGTGGAGTAGGGTAGGCTGGATTCACCCCTGCTCCATAGGACAAGATAGGGGATGGGGATACAACGGCCTACACTGCAGTCCTGGGGGTGAGTGATCAAAGAGGGTCTTCATTATTTCATAGGGAGGAGAGAGGCGGGGAGATCAGGACGGGGACAGCAGGGCTGGTGGCGGCATGCGGGGAAGGGCAGATACGAGGGAAAGGACCGTCCCTCCGGTCCAGCCTGCCCCAGCTGCACCTGGGGAAACGTCCCGGCGTGGCTCCACAGCTGATGGTGTCCGTGGGGAGCCGGAGGCGTGCCCAGCCATCCACCATGAAAGGGTGCGCTCCCGGGCGATGGGAGCACGTCTGGCCAGGTGCTGCCAATAGCATTCCCATCGGGCACGGAGAACGGCAGATCAGTATCAACCGGGCGGTGCTATCAGCTGCTCCCCCGGGCTCTGTGATCAATCAACTCAGCCTTCCCACGTGCCAGGCTGGCCATCCCACGTGCCAGGCTGGCCATCCCACCACCATGCACGCCAGCTTCCCAGCCCGCCGGTACAACTGGGGAGGGGTGGGCCTGAGGGGAGGAGGTGCCTCAGGACCACCACCTGCTGGGAAGAAGTGGTAAGTGCAGTCTGACAAATGACCTATCTACCTAGCTTTTTATTTTTAATTTATCTTTCTATATTTATTATTATTATTTGTATGTATTTTATATATTATATTTTATTGATTTTTTATTAATTGATTTATTTTTTTTAATTTTCTCTCCCTTCTGTGGGCACCAGGCTGAGTTCATTCCCATTATATCTCAGTGTGTCTCCTGATTTTGGGGTCTGCTGTTGCTGCTATTGTATCACTTTGTGTTTCTTTTTTATTTTTTTTATTATTATTATTGTTATTTCGGAAAAGCTAGTCATCAAATTTTTTTGAAGTGGAAAGAGACCCTGAATAGCAAAAGATATACTAAAAAAGAAGAACAGAGTGGGAAGACTAACACTTCCTGACTTTAAAGCTTATATAAAGCCACAGTGGTCAAAACAGTGTGGTACTGGCACAAAGATAGAAGTATCAACCAATGGAATCAAATCAAAAGTATGGAGATAGACCATCAAATCTATGGACAATAGATCTTTGATAAGGCCCCCAAATCCACTGAACTGGACAGAATGGTTTTGTTTTCTTTTGTTTTTAATAAATGGGCATGGAAGAATTGGATGTCAATAGCCAAAAGAATGAGAAAGGACCCCTACACCTCACATCCCATACAAAAATTACTTCCAAATGGTTTAAAGACCTAAATGTAAGAGCCAGTACCATAAAACTGCTAGAAGAAAATGCAGGGAAGCATCTTTAATATCTAATAATAGGAGATAGCTTCTTAAACTTTATACCTAAAATACAAGCAGCAAAAGAAAACATAGATAAATAGGAACTCCTCAAGATCAAGAGATTCTGTGCCTCAAAGAACTTTGTAAAAAAGGTGAAGAGGCAGCCAACTCAATGGGAGAAAATATTTGGAAACTGCATATTGAATAAAGGTTTGATATCTTTTTTTTTTTTTTAACATGGGCAGGCACTGGGAATCGAACCCGGGTCCTCTGGGAGGTTTGATATCTTACAAAGAAATTATACAGCTCAACAACAAAAGAACAAACAACCCAATTATAAAATGAACAGTGGATATGAATAGACACTTTTCTGATTAACAAATACAAATGGCTAAAAAGCACATGAAGAGATGCTCATCTTCATTAGTTACAAGAGAAATGCAAATCAAGACAACAATGAGATATCACCTCACACCTATAAGAATGGCTGCTATCAAACAGAAGACTACAAATGTTGGAAAGGATGTGGAGAAATTGGAACACTTATTCACCATTGGTGGGAATGTATAATGGTGCAGCCACTGGTGAAAATAGTATGGCAATTTCTCAGAAAACTAAATATTGAGATGCCCTAACACCCAACAATACCACTACTCAGAATATACCCAGAATAGCTGAAAGCAGTAACATGAACAGACATTTGCACACAGATGTTCACAGTGGCACTATTCACAATCACCAAAAGATGGAAACAATCCAAGTGCCCATCAACCAAGGAGTGGGTAAACAAAATGTGGAGTATATATTTATATATGATGGAACATTATACAGTAGCCAGACAAAATGAGGTTCCGAAGCATGTGACACCATGGATAAACCTTGAGAACATAATGCTGAGTGAAATAAGACAGACACAAAAGGACAGATATCATATGATTTCACCATTATTACTTTGGTAAAAGTAAGCTCAGAGGTTACACTGTAGAATATAGGAGATCTAGAGGTACACAGAAGCTAGATAAGGGGGAAAGGCTACCCAATGACGTTGAACTTAAATGCCAAGGAATGGACAGAAGTGATACTAATTAGTGGGGTCATAAGTAACATTGCCATACTGAAGGTGAATAGGATTGAAAGGGGTTGTATAGTGCCATGTATCCCCCTGATTGAATCTTACATGACCTATTTTAAAGGTTTGATATTGGACAAAGTTTCCCCTATACCTCTCTATTATTGGGCAAATAATAGAGAGATATAGGAGAAATCTAAAATTGCATGCCATGGCTAATAGTTACCAGGAAGACATCAACAGTACCACTGCACTGCCAGGGGCAACTAATTGTGGGGAAGGGACGAATGATAAGGAGCCATATTTGATATTTGGTAAGGTTGTGTTTGTCGGTTGTCTCATAGACCAATGAAAATTGTCTAAGATTGAGAGTACTGCTGATTGTACAACCAAGTGAGGATACTGTAAGACAAAGTTTGCTTATTTTAGACACTATCCATGATGCCTAATAGACAGAGGGAGCCGAAGGGTACAATGACTGAGAAGCAGAATGGCAAACTGTAATACATTTGTATGATGGAATATGGTGTGGCTACAAAAAGAAAGGATGTCAAGAGCATGCAATGAACTGAATAAACCTTGGGGACAATGTGCTGTGCAAAAGAAGCCAGAAACAAAAGAACAAATATGCTAAGTCTCTCTCAGAAAATATCTTTAAGAAAATGGTAGCCTAGATTATAAACTCTTACAGCAGCCACACTTAGTCTGAAGTTGTAAGTATATTTCTAGATTCTCATTCACAGAGCAATATGTGTATCATCAGCTGGTATTTCCCTGGAACTCTGAGTAACTCTGACAACTAAGGACCAGAAATGGAGTGCTGCAGCCCTGAAAATTAGCATAGTTATACACAATAAAGTCAAAGTAACTGAAAAAGAGATCAGGCCTCAATTAAAGATAAAAACAAAGCCGGTCTAGCTGGATCTAAGGTAAATTAGAATGCAGGGTAAAAGATGGTAGTGCATGTACCCTCTCAACCACTGGGGTTGAGATGTGGCCTCTCAATCTCTCTAAGCCCCACTGTGCAGGGAAAATCATTACCCTCTCCCCTACATGGGACATGGCATGCAGGGGTGAAATCTCCCTGACATCATGGGGCGTGACTCCTGGGGATGAGTCTGGCCTCAGAACCTTGGGATCAACAATGCCTTCGTGAACAAAAGGGGGAAAAGAAGTGTAATAAAATAAGGTATCAATGGCTAAGAGAGATCAAATAGAGTCAAGAGGCTATTCTGGAGGCTACAATTATGCAAGCTTCAGTTAGATAGTGCTAATTGCCATGGTTTTCATAAACCATAAACAACCAACATCACTCCTGTTAATTCTCAAGAATACCTTGGGCTCAAACTGAGATTCTATAAAAGTTTCATGGACTAAGTTTGCTTTCCTGGCACATATAATTTCCAGAGAGTTCCTAGGCCAGATAAATCCTGAAACTCAAAGGTTTCGCTAAGATTATCAATTAATTACATTCCCCTGTCCTTCAGTGTCAACACCCCTTCTCAAGAACAAAATGTCAGAATGGGCATTGCTGAAAGATCCCTACAGATTGGGAGAAGGATCAAAGGAGAAGGAGGAGTTATAACAGAGAAAATAGGATTTAACAAATAAGTATGACTGCTGCATCACTGTATTGATATTTCTTCTAGCCCCCAATGTTTTGGAGCAGCTAGAAGGAAAAATCTGAACTAGTGGAAGGGTAGTCCATACCAACACTGAAATCTGTTCTCTAACTACTTGTTGAAGTATACTTTGAAAATTATTGCTTTTTCTTTCTATATATGTCATATTTCACAATAAAAAAAATAAGGTCCAGATACTACCTCTCTCTCAAGTATATTTGTATTTCAACAGCAGATTAAAATGTCTTCTAGTGGGAGGGGCATTGAGTTCATATTTTGGGAAGGCAAGTTGCCCAGCTCCTTTGAAATCATATCACAAAAACAGTTGTTCATTCTTAGTACCAACTGGGATGGTGGGAGGCATGTAGAAGTATACACTAACAACAAACATATACATATATTAAGGAAAAAGAAAGTAATTGAACACTTACCTGCTAATTTCTATTTAGTTAATTGTAGTCAACTGAGTTATTGTCTAAAAATACACTCCTCTTTATTTGATTTTAAATGGTGTCGCAGATAGAATTAGATGATGCTAACTTTCTTAAATACCACAGTCAGAAATAATTTAGAAACATGAGTTTATTTGTGAAGCATTCAGTCAGAATCTTAGTTATTTTTGTTATATTTTAGTGTTACTATTTCTTGTTTACACTCATTAAAGATTTTTAAATCTTAGAAGTTTTTATTTATCCTATTTTAAAATATCTGGTCTTGGAATGATGTGGTTAATGAGCAGTTGAGAGGTTTATCATTTTATCTCTGTGTAGTCAGTGTCACAAAAATATGGGAATATGATAGAAATTAAATGCACCAATTATATATCAGTGAAATTGTGAACAATGGAGCTCAATTTTATGTATTTTTGTTTTATATTAAAAGAGGAGCATGCAATAGTCTTCCTCAAAGCAAAAGGGTATCTAAAGGACTGCACAAATTTGCTGTCTTGTGGAACAATTACAGTACTTAGTAAACTCCCACTACTGGAGGGGCAAAATGTGAATAAGAACTAAGGTAATTTACATGATCTCTTTTTCTGGGGAGTTGATAAAAAGCTAGAACTCTGGACTCAGATCATGTAATGAGAGAACACTGATCTTACATTCGAGTCACTAAGGGCATGAATGGAGATTGCAAACACTGGCTCACATTCCTCAAGAGGTAGTTATGAAAGTCATCAGAGACTAGAAGAATCTAAAACATCCCTTGAGCGTCTATTCATCATTCAAGCAATCACCAGAAGAGAGGACAATTTCCCCTAATCTAATGAAATGTAACTTCCAGCTTCTTGAACATCTTCAGCACTTAACTTCTACCCATTGGTTATCACATAAGGAATGGATTCCATTTATTCAGAAACATGTTGAAACTTCCTACTTGATTACAACGTCTTCTCTGTCCTATATTCCACATCATCCAGTGCCAAATATATGAATGTAGTGATGTTCACATATTTGGCTCCTCATGACCACACACTATAAACATTTTGCCACTTCTGTATAACTTAAGAATTAGGGGAAGAAAAGTGGGCCTGTCTTCATTTTTCCTTTTTTCTATTTTCTTTTCTTGTACAGATATTAATAAACTGGTTGTGAGATTAAATTCTGAGTTAATCTAGCTTTTCCTTGAAAACGCCAATTTTTCAACAATTTTTCAATGCACAGGGTAGATGCATACTCCTTCACTGTACATATGATTGTGAAAGGTAATGGTTAGAAAAGAGGACAGGGACAAAGAGAAGCTGAGATTCAGATTGTGGAAGTTCAGAGGATGAAGAAATGATTGGCATTTGTGTAGGATCTAAAGTCTTTCTTTTTTTCTAAAATAGTTGTTAGCATTCCCTGAGTACTTATCGCTCTCAAGGCTTCGCTCAGCTGGACCAGATCAGCTGGTCCCTGTGTGTGCTCACTCTAAATCAGATCATAAACATGTCTTTTTTGCTCTTCATATATGGCGAAGGCCAGTCATGTGGGAAGGCCGTGAAGAGTGAATGAACTCTGGGGATATGGCCAGAGTCTTTGGGCCCCAGAGAAGAGTCTTTGGGGCTCCCTCAGTGGGGAATGCACCTTGATGTAAGCTTGGAACTGCTTTTGTCCTTCAAGCTTAAAGCCCATAAGAGTGACTTTTTTAATTATGAGAAATAACATATGTAAAAACTAATCATTTTATATGTGAGACAACTCATGAGAAAGATTACAAATTGGAAAATGTTACTTTAAAGAAAATAAGCCACCATAAGGAAGTATGATTTAAGCAGTCAACTAATGGAAACAGAGATTTAAGACAACTATACACGTTGGAAAACCTTCCATTTTAGGAGTCAAATGAATGAGCTAAAGATCCCCAACCTAACCCCACAGGCAGCCTTCACTAAGTGATTTTAGGTAAGTCACCTAACTAACATTAGTGGTATTTACTTAAAACTGTTATTGTCCACGGTTTGCCAAACCCTAATCAAAACCATTCCTGTTAACCCTAAAGCACACCTAGGACTCTATCTGAGATTCTACAAAAGTTGCACACATTAAGTTTACTTTCCAGAAACCAACAACCTCCAAATGGGTTCCTAAGCCAGATAAGTCCTGAAACTCAGAGGGGCCAGCCTCCCCCAAAATATCAACTAGTTCTAACCTCCTATCTCATATTATTGACACCACTTTCCAACATGAAGAAGTTAGAAAGGGCAGAGTCCAAATACCTTTAAAGATTGGGAGAAGGATCAAAGGAGAGGGAGGAGTTATAATAGAGAAGACAGGACTTAACAAATGAGCATGAGTGCTGAATCATATTTCGTTTAATCTCCAGTGTCTTAGAGCAGCTAGAAAGAAAAACCTGAATTTGTGGAACTATAACCCACACTAAATTCTGAAGTCTCTTCTGTAACTGCTTATTACAATGTATTTTGAAATTTATTGCTTTTTTGTTTGTAATATTTCATAATAAAAAATGTTTTAAAAATGTTATTGCCCACTCAGTTCCAGAAAAAGAAACAAAGATTATTAATGTTCCCTTATTGTAATGTGATCTATGGACAAAAGAATATGATGATATGGCACTATTAGCAAAACAGGGATATAAAGTTCATTCTCCAATTCTTTTGCCATTTTCAATGACTCTCTGGTCAGTGGGCAGAAAGAATTGATCAGTTGCCCCCAACATTAATGCCTGCAAGCCACATGCTCTCCTCCATCTTCTCCTAGTTGACAAGTGTCTTACTCTGAAACCCAGCTGAGGGTTTGTGCTAAGCCTCCCTTAACTGAAAAAAGGGTGGTATACCTGCATGAGGGGTAGATAATACATTATCCTATTTGAACGACAGGCTTGCTTCCATTCGTTTCCATACAGGTAAAAGAAGAAATAAATTACACGATCTGAAATCTGTTGTTCTTGGCCTCTGCATTTAGCCACCATTTTTTGACTTGCAACATGAGATAAGTCTACTTTTTTTCCATTTTCTTTTTCCAGGGGATTTTCTTTTCTACTCACTCTATAAGAGCTGTGAACCTATTCACGTGTTCTGGGAGCTGTTGCAGGATTCAAACTGTGTTTGGCTGTGAGAGGAACTAGTGTTATCTTGCTGTACTGTTTCTCTTATGATTACCGGTTTAAATTATAACAGACTAGAAATGGGAATAATCTGTATTTGAGGTTCATAAATAAAGCAATTTACCCACTGCTTAATTTCTTCAAAAGTCTTGAGTCGGTTTAACTCTAAGTTAACATTACCACATGTGATTTTTCCTCCCTGGGAGATTTAGTAAATGAGAGCATTTAAAAGCCTAATGATTTTATGCTGAGTAATAAAATAATTTTATATTATTCTCATGAGAAAGCTATCAGTTGAAGTGTTCAGTGAGGGTGACCTTCTTGAGTGGTATCCAGGGAACAAAGAGTCCAATACCCATAAATGTTCAATGATAAAAGCATTTATATTGTGCTTGTCTCCGGTTTTCCCTCTGGTGCCTTCTGGCATTGCACTGAGCACTCCCGGTACTGCAGTTTCTCCTCCGTGCAGCATCCATCCACCTGGAGGGAGCAGCTCTCAGGTCCTCGCTCAGGGACCCCTGGGCCTGGTTTCAGAGGTGCCACCACACAGCTGTGCCCCCAGCAATGAAGCTCCCACTGGTCTGCACCATGGGGACCAGCACACCTAGAGGTGAAACAGGATGTCTAGGATTTGCTTTATGGAGCAAATATGGCAGATTTCACATCGTTGCTAAAGCTGCATAATGCGTCTATGGGTATTCATTGAAGCACCAAGGCCAAGCATAGGATTTCCATCCATTCTGGGTAAAGGAAGGTAAAAGCCCACGGATCTCTCTGCATATAACAAACATTGTCCATTTGCCTCCTTGGACCTACTCTCCACCCTGCTCTCTGCCCCGGGCTGACCTGTATGGCACCAGCAGGACTCCTGGGCACTTTGGTCTCAGGATGAGTTGACCAATGAGAAGATGAAAGAGGTGGAGAGGGTGAGGCCGGGGGACTCATTCCCTCAACTCCCATTCTGCAGCATCACCATGGCCTGGCTGTGAGGTCACTGCTCTCTCAAAGCACCTTGCTCCATGCTCTTGGTCTTCATCCTTTGAGGTTCAGGTAAGAGCTCCTGCCCCATGTGCCTTGGGTGCTGGTGGGGCAGTGCCCCCCTGCAACTCAATCCTGAGTCCCTCCACCTTCTGTGTATGAAACCCCCTTGGATGATCCTAATTGGGCTGTTGGGGCCTTGACTTGTACACAGCTCCACAGCGTGATGGCGTACTCTAACCATGAGAGGGAAGGTGGGTCACACGATTATGAAAAACAGGAGTATGCCTGATGGGCAGAAAAATAAGCCAGCCATTAAACCAGTATGTTTTCCCCTCCTCTGTCACCAGACTCTCCCCCCTGCACACTGGACATTGGTCCTTTCCCCCTCTCAAGCAGACCAGGCTCATAAAGAGGCACCTAAGGCTGCAACTCCACCACAGAAGCACTCAGAGTCACACGTCCAGAGTGAATATCCCTCTCCCAGAAGTCAGATCCAATGAAGCTTCTGCTGGAGCCAGCAGTCTGCTGAGTCGGAATTTTCGTTACCATTTGGCAAGGATCACATTTGTCAGCAACCATCACGCTGCCTTTTATTATTGTTTTTCTAAATACACTATGCAGTGTATGCCAAGATTCCAACAGGTCCCTTTATTTCCCATCTTGTATTTCATACATTATAGTTTCCTAGCTGCTACAACAAATACCTTACAAAGAGTTGGCTTAAAGAATGGGAATTCATCAGCTCATGGTTTTATTAAGGCTAAGAGAGGTTCAAAATCAAGGCATCAGGCATGCCATGATGGCTCAGCAGGCAGAGTTCTTGCCTGCCATACTGGAGACCCAGGTTCAATCCCTGGTGCCTGCCCATGCAAAAAAAGAAAGAAAAATCAGGCATCAGCAGGCAATGCTTTCTCCCTGAAGACTGTGGCATTCTGGGGCAGACTGCCAGCAACCCATGGTCCTTGGCTTTTCCTTCACACGGCAAAACACACGGTGATGTCTTCTCCCTTCTCCTCCATTGACTTCCCACTTCCCATGGCTTTCTCTTTTTCACTGAAGCCCTCCATATGAGGTCTCCGATAACAGCACTATGGCCTCACTGCTCTTCCCTGTCTGAGTTTAGTTTTCTTACAGTTGGTTCAGTCCACCTGCTTGCTCTCCTGAAGACTGAGTCTATTCTCCCATCTGAGTGTGTGTTACTTCCACCATAACAGCACGATAGCAATTCATTTCAAATGTACTCAACAAACTGATACCACCAGATGGTAAGGATGCACTCATAGCCTGGTTGGAGAGAATGTCACAGAAACCCTCACAGGGATATTCATATAGGGACTCCACTGCTCTGCCATCCTGGAGAGAGTCCACACCTTATCCTCGTCAGAGCCCACACCTCCCACTGCATGGTTATGATAACTTCCCCACAGAACTCCCCCCTCTACGCTTGCTCCCTCACACAGCAGCTACAGGGATACTTTTAAAATATAAGACACAACTCAACCACAAAAAAAGACAAACACCCTAGTCAAAAAATGAGGAAAGGACTTGAACAGGCCTTTCTTGAAAAAAGATATGCAAATGGTCAACAAGAACATGAAAAGAAGTTCAGTGTCATTCGTCGTTAGGGAAACGCAAATCAAAACCACAATGATATTTCACATCACTAAGATGGCTATTATTTTTAAAAATGGAAGTGCTGATGAAGATGTGGAGAAATCAGAATCTCATGCACTGCAAGAGGGAATGTAAAATGGTGCAGCTGTCACGGAAAACAGTTTGGCATTTCCTCAGAAAATTAAACCTAGAATTATGATATGACCTGGCAATTCCATTCCTTGGCATATTCCCCAAAAGAACTGAAAACAGGAACCCAGGTGCTTGTGCACCAGTGTTCACAGCAGCATGATTCACAATAGGGAAAATGTGGAAAGAACCCAAGTGTCTACCGACAGGTGAATGCATACATAAAACATGGCGTATGCATACAATGGAATATTACTCAGCTGTATAAAGGAATGAAGTTCTGACTCGTGAGACAAATGTGGATGAGCCTTAAAGGCATCATTTTGCGTGAAATAAGCCAGACACAAAAAGACAAATACTGTATGATATCACTGATATGAAATTAGAATAAGTAAATTTATAGAGTCAAAAACTAGAATATAGGTTACTAGGGGCTGGAGTGGGGGTAGGGAATGGGGAGTCAATACTTCATTAGGACAGAATTCCTGTTTGGGATGATGGGAAAGTTTTGGTAATGATGGTGGTGCTAGTAGCAAAACAGTGTGAGTGTAATTAAAACCACCGTATTATATTTTGAATGTGGTTTAAAGGGGAAATTTTAGGTTGTATTATGTTACTAGAATAAAGTTCTTTAAAAAATAAGACTGTATGACACAGTGAACGCTAATGTAAACTATGGACTATAATTAATAGTACATCAGAGTCATAGTCTCTCATCAATTGTAACAAAGTTACCAAACTAATGCAAATTGCTAACAATAGGGAAAATCGTGAGTATGCTGGGGCTACATAGGAAATTGTATTTTCTACAATTTCTCTAATAAAAAAAATTCTAAAAAGAGAACAAATATTGTTTGAGTCCACTTAAATGAAATATCTGGAATAAGCAAATTCACTGGGACAGAAAGTAGAGTCGAGGTTACTGGGGTCCAGGAGAGGGAAGAATGTGATATTATTGTTTAACGCATGATGAAAAGGTTTTGGCGATGGACGGCAATGATGACAGCACATTGTAGATGTAATTAATGTCACGGAATTATACACTGAAAAATGGTTAAAAGGGCAAATGTTAAGTTCTAGGTATGTTACTACAGTAAGAGAAGAAGAAAAAAGTAAGTCGGGTCGCGTTCACTCCTCAAAACCCTGCAATGAGCCTGGTTCGTCAGCACTGACTGGGGACCTCTTTGACCACAGTTTCTCCTTCTGGCCCTCATCCACTCACTCCAACAGGCTGGCCCCTTCTCGTCTGGCACCAGGCAGCTCCCACCACTTGCTTCCCTGTCTGAAGCCCTCTTCCCCCACAAGACTCACAGACTTCAAGCCTCCCTTCAAATATGCACTCAAGTCTCACCTTCTCCACCCAGGAGGTGCAGCTCGACAATCCTATTCACAGTTACAGCCCACTTCCCCACGGCATCCACCAGGCTCCCACCTCCTTCTCCTTGCCTTTTTCTTTTGTTCCATCTTCTAACACACCACATAATTATTTATGTCATTTGTTATTTTTCTCTTTCCCCCCTGCTACAATGTAAAATGCCCAAAGGTGGGTATCTATACCAGTTCATTCACTTGTATATTCCATGCACCTGGCACATGAGAAATGCTCTGTGCATGAACGGATGATTTTAAGTGCAGAGGTTTGATTGGAAAACCCAAACAGAAAGGATGGCAATTGCACCCCAGGTTGGCACAAGAGGCCAAGCATGGAGGAGAGCCAGGTCCAGCCCAACTCTCACTTTAGCCTAATTTATTTGAGCAAGTCCATCACCTCTGTTCCCTCCTCCATTGAATGAGCTTCACCCAATATGGAGGATCCCACACATTGCCCCCAGCCTCAGCCAATCCCAAAGATGGCAGTCTCCTTAGCACACTGCTTCCCCAGCGTCCTGGGAAGCAGCTCCCCAACGGAGCCAGTTCCCCAAATCCAACCTTCCTCCTGTATCATGGAACTTGTGTTTTTTTGCCATCACACCCGGTTGCTCAATGTCCTCCCAAACTCTAGGGAGGAAAATCCCAAAGCAGCCTTCTTTGGCATGAGAGATGTTTTACGTCTCAAGCTTTAGCTTAAATTTCCAATTAATATATTCAATCATATATCTGCTTTTAGTTTAGTGTACATATAATATTTTGCATTGCTTAGCAGTTAAATACTTGACCGTTTCCCCAAAAATAGTTCCATGAAATCGGCACTCCATTGAGGCACTCTGTGAGCCCCATGGGCACCTCTGCAGACTTCGGGCACCCCAGAGTTTATGAGGTTCACACTGGGATCGTTTTTAGCTTTAAAATTTGCCATCTTGCCCCACAGACAGAGAGATGAGCCAATAATGTCTTATATATTTACATATCTGAATAAGACAGGGTTTAAATGTCTTAATAAAAGTGTGTTTAGGAAAAAAAACAATGCAAGATGGGAGCTTTGACCCCCAACACACATAGACCTGGCCCTACGTTCTCAGCAGTGTTGCCAGATCCTGTCACTGTCACTCCAGCGACAAGTAAATGGCAAATCTTGAGGAAATTCTAAAGTACCCAACGCCGATAAAATGTAAGCGTTCACAAAGATACATTTCAAGTTAATTCATACTTTTTTCCTCGCTATAAATAGAATCAAATTTATCACCTGATGATTCCCAAGACAACACATTCTGCTGTTTTTCCACAGTTAGATGCTTCGAATCAATCCTGACTGTTGAAAATGTAGCGTTAGTGTCAGCATTGGTGATTCTTACAGAACTGCTGCTCTTGAAATAAATTTACAAATGAAGTCGTTCATAACAAATTAATCAACTGGTAAGTTAAATGAGGATAAGTTCACCCTTAATTTGAAAAAGCAGCTAAATCAAAAACTAGGAAAAATAGCACTTCAGAGGGTTAAAAAAAATCTACAGAAATACTGCTGAGAGAGCATGTATGATGATAGATGATAAGTACATTTCTCTCACATTTATACAGTTTTGCACTGGTAATAAAGAAATCCCTATCTGGTGATTCTTCACAGTACAAAACAGAAAATAATCAAATATTCCAGTATGGTAAAAAAAAATCAAATCCTTAAAGTAGCCTCCATAACTTGTACATTCATATATTTATATAACAAATGGTCACAAAATTAATCCTGCTTCACTAGGAGACACATTCTACTAATAAGGTTACATTTACTTCCTCCATCTAATGAGTAAAAATTTCAAAAGGTCAAGAGAAAAACAAATAGTGTTGGTTTTGTCCTTTCAATGTTTCAAATTTGTAAAGACAGATTTGAAAAGTCTTTATCTGTTGACGTTAGTAGGCTACAAATAGACATTAAATCTTATTTGATCTCTGTGGCATTGAAATTTTGAGTGTTGAATCTACTATCTGAATACAGAAGTCAAAAATATCATATGCTTAAAAAAAGATTACATAGAAATCTGAGGGGTGATTACAAATAGACATAAATGATATGGTTTTGCACAAATCCTCAAGCTTGTAATCAAGCATATGCTCCTATCAAATAGCCACTAAATCTGATGAAAGGAACAAGAATTATCTTTTATCATCACAGTTCACAAAGGCAATGTAGAGTGCTCTCTCTATTTTTTGGTCAGGTTATTTGTTGTAGATTTAGCACAATTCTAAGTACTTCACAGTTTTTCACTGGTGTTTTTTTAGTAATAAATGAGAGGCACTAAATATATACATTTCATAAATGGGAAACTGGGACACAGCTTGTCACAATAGATACACCAAGAAACAGAAAATCCAAAACTCTCAAGACTAATGTGAAAGAATTGTTTTCCAAACTTATAGCTTAAAATGTTACACATATACTTTCAGTTAAAAATGAAACATTTATAGCGGATTCACTTTTACCTCTAGAGAGCTTTCATTGATTGTTCACTACTTATACATCATTTGGGGAAACTCAATTAGCTTTAAAGAATCTCAATGCAAAATTTTGTCATTTGAAACATTAACTCATTTACCTATTCTCTTTGGTCTCCATTATCACTCCTCAGGAAAATATTGATCTGTGAAAACCATGAAAATGTTTTCCCTTCTTCTGTTCAAGTCCTTCGTGTCTCTTCCCTTTAAATGTGCACTTCAGATTCTGCTCTTCTTGGCCAATAAAAATCTAGTTTTTTCCCTCAGCATCCACACATCATCTGATGTCAGAAAACATTGTTGTGTTTTGTTGTTCTTAAAATAAGAAGCTCCAGTCTCACAGCAGTTACCTCCTTGGATTATGCCTTCTAATCCAAAAACCCAGAGAAGTTCTTCAGGTAAAACAGTATTTATTAGCAAGGGGGTTTCAGCTTTTCCCCCTAAAGCAAGTTTAACATTTTCATCTGAGAGTCTTCTGTATTTCTTTCATAAGGTGGTGGGGGGGAGATGCTGAAGAAGTTCTTTGAAACAGTTTTTCTCACCCTTATCTCAGCAGACATAAAATACTCGTTGTTGAGAGCCCTTCTTGCTCTGGCGATACCTGCATCTTATCATCATTTCTGTGTCCCTGAAAGAAAAATCAAAGAGGAGTAAAGGAAGGAGTAGGGGGGAAGTATTCAAAATAAGTGCACTGAAAATGTAGTTCCCAGGCATTCAGCCATGGTTCCCAGTCTCAGTAACTTTCTAATTATAAGCTGCTAGCTGCACCGCTGTCCCTGCCAGATAGCATGGTTCCTGTCCTCCTCCTTAGATGAGCAGCCATCAGCGCAAATGCGCAACTCGAGGTGTTAGACTCTACAAATACGAGACATCTCCCAAACAACTCAGTTTCGTGTTCTCGTTCTCTATGCACTTCTTCCCATTCCTTGGTTTGCCTGGCTCCTTCCAACTGGAAATATGTACTTCCCCAAACACACCATGTGCCCTTTTTCAGGAACGACATCCTTCAAATCCAAATCTGACTTCAATTCTCTTCCGATCCAAATTTGTGACTTCATATGCAATAACGCACGTTTGGAAGCAAAACACCTACTTTAGAGAAGGAAGAATGAAGTTTGAAGCTGTTATGTACCCCAGAAAAGGCCACGTTCATCTAATCCATTCTTGTGGGCGCAGACCTACTGTAACCAAAAGCATTAGACCTTTTGGTTAGATTATGTCAATTGAGAAGTGACCCACCCAAATCAAGGTCAGCCTTAATCCTTTTTACTAGAGTCCTTTATGAGAGGCTGAAATACAGAAAAAGCTTAGAGAGCTTAGAGAGGGAAATATCAAGAGAGAGCTGAGAGAGAAAAGCTCTGGAGGAGCTAAGAGAGGACTCACAGAAACTCAGAGAGAAAGGCACTGGAATTAGAAGCTGAAAATTATGGAATCCACGAACAAACAAGGCCAGCCATGTGCCTTCCCATGTGAAAGAGGTGTCCTGGATGCCAATGACCCTCTTCAGAGAGGGTATCTTTCTCTTGGTGCCTTAATTTACACATTTTCAGGACATCAGAACCACAAATTTGTAAACTAACAAATCCCCATTGTAAAAGCCAACCCATTTCTGGTACATTGCATTCTGGCAGCTTGAGCAAACTGAAACAGAGAGTAAATGTGCAAAGAGTAAAAGTAAAGAGTAAAATGGTAAAGAAAAAGTAAAAAGAGTAAATGTTTTATTTTTCTTAATCCGCTTAATGATCACTGGTGCCTGCCACAAGAAATGACAATAAACTTTCCAAACAATGATAAGCCAGAGAGATACATGAGACCGAATTTTCACTCCAATTATGCAAATATGCTTATAAAATAGAAATTTCAGGATGCTCTATTAGATATTATTAACACTTAAGAATTACAATCATTCTTTGACGTGGATAAAATAAGAGAGGTAAAATTGCTACCTCTTAAAGAAACTTGGGCTTAGGAAGGTTATTTACTTTGTTCAAGATCACCCACCAAGAAAGTGACGGACCTAAAACTAGGGGACCAGGTCCTGACTTTTTATTGTATTTTTCTGTTGTCCAACAATGTTTCACTGAGGGTAAATGTAATTTACAAATAATGACTTTAAACAATGTTTAAAGCATTACAGATTCTTGGCTATTCATTAAAACCCATGAAGAGAATTCAAAATTCATTGGCGAGCCTTTCACAAAAATATTTCCCCATTAATTTGTTGTAATTTAAAATATTAGTAGGTATCAAGAGATTAATAAAACAAACGAACAGAAAATATTCTAACACCTCATTATCCTTTTGTGTAACATCTATAGCATGAAATTTTGATTGCCACATGTCTGGAATTATAGAAATTCTAGAATTAAAATTTAAATTTAAAAATTAAATGTCTCCTCTGCCTGTCCCACCACTGTATATTAGGAGCAGGTAACTTGTTTGCTAGGGGTTCACAAGTCCAATGAACAGAGGAATTTTGCCCCAAGAAAATCCACACCCATAACTGGTTTTAGTGAGACACTGGACTTAGCATTGTGACTGCAATGACTTAAGGCTTTGGGGATGTGGTGATGGAATGAATGTAGTTTGCATGCAAGAAGAACATGTCTTCTCGGGGGTCAGAAGGCAGACTACTGGGGATTAAATCATGTCCCTCAGAAAAGGCACCTTCTAGTCCCAAGCACTGGTGGTCCCATGGGTGTGAACACATTTGTAAACCACTCTGAAGATGTTATCATGTTTTGAGGTGTGCCCAGTCTGAATGAGGGAGGCCTCCATCCACCACGCTTAAGCCCTGGTATGCAAAGGAAACTGAACAGAGAGAGAGAAACCACAGGAAGAGCAAGAAACTGGATGACAATGGAATCCAGAGAAGAAAGAAGAGCCATGTGCACTGCCTTTGATGGAAACACCCAGTGTCCCCAAGGCAGGAGGAAGCAGGCCTTCTAGCCTCGGAAACCACAAGCCAATAAATTCCTGTTTTTAAATGAATCCATTATATGGTGTTTGTTTTAGCAGCTCAGAAACTAAAACAGAGATTATCTACAAAGTGGAAGACTAGGACCCACTTCCTTATCTGTAA
The DNA here is from genome assembly GCA_004026745.1 of Myrmecophaga tridactyla. Lineage (NCBI taxonomy): Eukaryota > Metazoa > Chordata > Mammalia > Pilosa > Myrmecophagidae > Myrmecophaga > Myrmecophaga tridactyla. Next base: position 24,044 of record PVIY010016939.1, read on the forward strand.
AACAAAGCAATTGGAGCAGGTGTTCTAAGTTGTTGACACCTCTAAAATACTGTGATTCTAGACAAGCAGAGATATACGTTTAAACTCATCAATGATTAGGAGAATAGGAATTAATGAAAATACATGTTTTAAATGAAAAGTTTTTGTGAATTAAAATGTTATTGAAGCAAATCCAAAAAAATTGAATGTATTATAAAGAGCAAATGCAGGTTTTGTAGGCCTCTTTATGATAAAATTTGAGATTTCAAGGGAATGTATAGCTAGAAGCAAGACTTTAGAGCTCTGGTCTCAGTCTGCACAGATTATCTGTTCATGGCCCTCTGCCTCGAGAAAACATTAAAGGGAGATCAAAAAAATACAAATCTATGCAGAGGGCTTATCATGCTTATCAACCTAACCAATGAGTTTCCTTCTCTAATTGTAGGCTATCAATATCTTTAAAATTACAGATTCTGTAATCTAGAATATTAATTAGCTTTACATCACCTAGCATGTTTTTAAAAAAACAACAAAACATAACAAGCTGTTTCTAAAAGTTTTATGGGAGAACAAAGGGACCAAAATCACCAAAGACATTCCTTAAGAAAAATAAGGGGAAAGACTTGCTTTACTATGTAACAAGTCTTTACCATAAAACTGTAATAATTGAGTTAGATTGGTATTGACCCAGGGATGATCTAATAGAGTAAAAAACTGAGAAACAGATCTGTGCATTAACCGAAACTTAATATAAGATAGAGTTCAGTGGGGAAAGCCAGACCATTCAAAAAATGTAACTGAGATAAATTGTTATCTCCATGGAAACAAGAACAAAATTTTATCTGTACTTTACACTGTACACAAATACTAATTCCAGATCATTAAAAATATTAATGGGAAAATCAAACTTTAAAACTAGAAAGAAATACAACATACTGTTTTATGACCTCAGGATGGAGAAAAATTCCTTAAACAACAAACAGAAAGCACTAACCATAAAGGAAAAGAAGGTTTAACTCAAACTACATTGAAATCGACAACTTCTGTTCACCTGAGATAAGCTGCATAAATCAGGAGCACATATTTGCCACGTAGATAACCAGTGAAGGCTGGTATCCAAAATACATAAAGAATTCTTGAAAATAAAAAAGAAACAACTTAAATGTGGACAAAAGTCTCAAATTTATCTCACTGGTTTGTATGCAGAATAACATTTTCATTTACAAATAATGAAAATTAAATGCATTCTACAAATTGAATTTCACACATGGACAATACTGAAAACAGATTTATAACACAATGGAGAATCTATAAGGACATCTTTCTTTGAAATAGTGTCTTTAATATCTTCCATTAAATGGAATTTAATATCTTCCATTTACTATCACAATAGCTGTTAATTATGAATTAGATATAAAAGCAGCAGCATCATAAAGTCTATATAATAAAGTTTTAAAGAGAAGAAAGAAAGATGGGGAGGGGAGGCAAGGAAAGAAGGGATCTGCAAAAGGATTTCTTTTTTTTTTTTCACCTACTTGGGGCACCTCCTCCTTCCTGAATCCCAATCGTCATATTCCCTGCCATCACAGGCATGCATGCCACACCTGCGAAATGCTCCACTAGAACTTATTTTTCCAAAGAGCCACAGGGTTCTGATAAGCCCTTCTTAATTAGCATTCTCTTCTGTACTATTTAGAGAATGTTAATTCCTTCTGTATAGTATTTTACAGTTAAATACATTCTCTCATTTGATCCTCAAGACAACTGTGACAGCAGTAGGGCGGTTAGTTTCCTCATTTGATAGTTTAAAATACTAAAGAGCATAATGATGTGTCCAGGTCATACAGTCATAGAAAAGAAAGGGGTGGGTGACACTGCCCCCCCGGGTCAGCCTACGGGCTGCCACATCTAGTGCTGTGGTCCCAGCAGTGGCAGCACCTAGGAAGACAGTGCACACGCAGGACAGTCATTCTTGCTGCACTGAGCCCCTGCAGGGTCACACTAGAGCAAGTGACACTGTGGCAACACGGGCTTCAGACCCCGTTTCAGCAGGCTTTCTCCAAAAACCTTCTGCTTCTCAAATAATAATGAAATTTGTAGAGCACATTTACAGTCACAAAGTATGAATTATATATTGTTTTATTTATTCTCATGACACTTTGTACTATTTCAAGATAAATAAAAATATATATAGGCAAAATAAATATTAAACTGTCCTTTTTTGATTGCCAAGTCACGATTTCACATATACACATACACCTTTCTTCTTTTCAACAAATATTCATTTCTTAGTGTGCCATAAACAAACACTCTAAATAAGAACTTATGGGAGCATATCTACAAAGAATGTCTCTGCTTATAATTAAAATATATTTAGTTCTATTTCAATTTAATTTTTTTAAACTACAGAATGTTTTTTGTTCTTTATTGGTTATACGCTTCATATCATATAGGATTTTTATATTTATATGTAATGTTCTGACAATGCATCTGTTTTTAAATGCTACAATGTATCACCCATTTATTTATTTATTTACTAACTTTTTTATTGTACAGTATAACATATATACAAAGCAAAGAAACAAAAAAGCAAAAGTTTTCAAAGCACTCTTTAACAAGTAGTAACAGGATAGATCCCAGAGTTTGTCATGGGCTACCATACGATCCTTTCATATTTTTCCTTCTAGCTGCTTCAGAATATAGGAGGCTAGAGGGCTTAAATATTTTTTTATCATCATAATCGACTTTTTTCCCTTCTTTTTTGTGAAAAATAACATATTTACAAAAAAAAGCAATAAATCTGAAAGCACAGTACCACAATTAGTTGTAGAACATATTTCAGAGTTTGACATGGGTTACAATTCCACAATTTTAGGTTTTTACTTCTAGCTGCTCTAAGATACTAGAGACTAAAAGAAATATCAATTTAATGGTTCAGCATTCATATTCATTCGTTAAGTCCTATCTTTACCGTATAACTCCATCATCACCTTTGATTTTTCCATTCCTCTGTTTAGGGGTGTTTGGGTTATGGCCATTCTAAATTTTTCATACTGGAAGGGTTTGTCACTAATATGGGGTAGGGAGATGGAACTATCTGATGTTCTAGAGAGGCTGGGCCCTCTAGGTTTCAGGACTTATCTGGACCAGGGGCCCAACTAGAAGGCGTACGTTTCTGGAAAGTTACTCTAGTGCATGGAACCCTTGTGGAATCTTATATATTGCGTTAAGTGTTCTCTAAGATTGGCTGGAATGGTCCTGGCTGGGGTTAGCAGGTTATGATAGGTAGCAAGGTCTAACCAAAGCTTGCATAAGAGCAATCTTAAGAGTGACCGCTCGACTCTATTTGAACTGTCTCTGCCACTGATACTTTATTAATTATACTTCTTTTCCCCCTTTTGGTCAGGATGGAATTGTTGATCCCATGGTGCCAGACCCAGACTCATCCCTGGGAGTCATCTCCCATGTCTCCAGGGAAACTTTCACCCCTGGATGTCATGTCCCATTACGGGGGAGGTCAATGATTTCACTTGCAGAGTTGTCACCCATTTATTTTTATAAATCCTTAACAATGGTATTGCATGGAAGACAGGAGCAAGTAAGCTTTTATTGCATCTGATAGAACTGAAGAACATCTAATGCAATTTCAAAAATAAGAAATGTGACCATTAGAACTATCCATTGTAATAAATCTATGGCAGGTCCTCAAGGAGACAATCTAATTAATCACAGCATCATAAATCTGGTATTTTTTTTTTACTGCTTTCACGATCATGTTGTGTTTATGCAGTTCATTGACATGGCCAAGAAAAATTAATGTATCCTAAATTTTGCATACAGCTGAAATGTTATTGGTAAATTAAAATTCTGTATAATAAGGTTACCTTGTAGAGATATGGTATTTTTAATTTGTTAAAGTGCATTTCATAGACATTATCTTAGCTCATTCTCTTAACAGCCTGGTGATGTGGTAAGAAACTGTTCAATCTATTGCACAGATAGGGAAACTGGTGTACAGAAATGTCAAGCAGCATCCCACACTTGGACTTACATACGGTTCCTCTGACTCCTGGCTATAAGCTTAGTCCCTGCTTTTGATTACACAAGCATAGGTACACAAAAATTCTTTCCTCCTCTCCTACACCAATCTCAAAAAGGAAAAAACCATCTCTACCCTATTATTTTGGGGACAATGTGGCATAAGGGAGAACCGACAGAGTCCTGTTGGATCTTCAGCTCACCATGACCTTGAGAGTCACCGAATCTGTGTGCCCAACTTTTCTCATCTGTATAATAGGGTCAGCTTGTCCTGTCCACCTGCAGGTTCACCATAGACACCCAGCTGAACTACATGGAAAAGTACTTAGCAAACTGCAGCCAGTTTTTGCAAAAACCCTTTTACTCCTGTATATTCTTCAACCTATGGAGTAACATGAAACTGTTCACAACTGTCTCTGCCCCTTGATTCATATCCTCCTATAATGCATCGGAGCCAAATAATAGATGATTTCCAATTGCTATTAGGGAACCAGCTTGGAAAGCAAGGTTGTGTCTCCATCCTTTCCAGCTGTGGAATCAGTTAATTTGGCTCTGAAACCCAGAGCTGCTGCCCAGGTCTAATAGAAGCACAGCACAGCCATTCAGTGACCTCTTTGCCTTCCAGTAAAAATATCCCGTTTTGGCAACCTGGGCCTTACCCATAATAGGTGGACTTGGCACTCTCTATAATCTCCTTTAAGGAGCAGAAAGAGAACTATGTCCAGTTCCACTCCCTGGGTGACGTGAACATTTCTCTAGAGTCGTAGTGTTTGCGACGGAAACAGCCCTGGAGGCTCCGGGCTTAAATCACAACCACTGGATAAATAACTGATAATGTTCCCTTTGCCAGAAGCCCCACTTTGGTGGAGGTGGCCTAGAAGAAGAGTGTGGGAAAACGAGCAGAGGGAGCAATGACCACGAGTGCCCACGGAAAGGAAAGCAAGGCAGACTTCCCAGGGACTGACATACAGACATCTGTCAGTCACCCAAGGAAATGGGAAGAAGAGATGAGATAACAAGTTATGATCTGGAGCTGCCCTTTTACTTCATCCTCTTCATTATGATATTCTCCCTAGTCTTTGAGGGTGTCTGCGAAATTCCCGAGAACCGAATCCTGTCTGCAAAGACTTAGAACTAGTAGGACACCCTCCTTGTGGGAGGGCGGGAGGCCAAGGGTCCATGTCCTGGCTGAGGGAGAAATGTCTCACACTTCTTCTTCCCCTTTTTCCTGTTCTTTAGTGTCTGAGTTCACAGCAGCTGCCCTCTACAGTTAACTGTACAGGATGATTTCAGTTTCCATAGAAACGTGCTTTTAACCCATTTAGCAGAGAACAGAGGCAGAACCGCCCTTAGAAATCCCCTGAGAATTGGGTGCACATACTTCTAAAAATGAACAGTAAAAATAGACAAAAAAAAAAATCAACATTATTTTCTATCATGTTTGACTCAACAAATTCACCCACGACCAAATCCTCTGGGATACAGTGCAAAGTTGCCCTTGAAAGCCCCTCCCACCACACAAACAAGGAGCTAAATGCCGACAGAATTCAGTCCCATGGGACGCCTCCAGTGCAGGAACAATTGTCATGGCCTCCTTAATGTCAGAATAAGATGTGAGTCAGCAAAGACTAAATTGGTTTAAAATGGAACCTTTGCAATAGGGAAAAGTCTGATGAATTCAATCTATAAATCAATAGACAAAAATGTAAGACAGCAAGCTTTGTGGCTACCACTAATGACAGAACTGTGTGGGGACAATGTATTATAGAAAAGGTCACTACAGTCATTATTTGACCTCAAATATGCATCTCTGCAATGAAATACATACATAAAAGATACTTTATACAGCACGGAAAGGTAAAGCTAAAGGCACGTGCTACTTCTTGGCTTTGTGTGTGTGTGTGTATGTGTGTGTGTGTGTGTGTGTGTGTGTGTGTGGATACATGTGCAAGTGTCTCTACATATTTTAAAGATTTCATGTAAAATTTACAAGTTAAGATACTGTTTCAAATTTAATCAGGAAATATACATAAATTATTCCCCCAGTGTTCTAATCCTTGTATGAACCTTAGGTGTTATACAAATCTTTCACAGCTGCTTTGCTGAATGTTGTGCAAGAATGTCTTTTTCACCTTGGGCTCTGCTACTCTGTCTGGTTCAGGACCATGCATACAGAGGTGTTCAATAAAACTGAATAATTGAGTCACCTTGAGCAATTTCTTAGTAATCAAAACACAGATATACTTTTACAGCATAGCATGAATCGAGTTGCTCTAACCTCAGCTTTCACTCTAGTAACTAGAAGAGCTAACCCTGGGAGAGAGGGGCTGGGTGGGGGCACAGGGGTGCTAACTCTGGAATAGAAACTCCTGAGAGACTTAGGATCATCTTTAAAAGTTCAATTTCTCATCAAAGATGAAATTTTTTTATAAAAAAATACCACACATGTGTGAATTCTATGATAGGTGAATTATATCTTATTTAATAAAGCTGTTACAAATAATATAACACCAAAAACAGATTGTATGTTTAAAATACATCTCATTTGATATTACCAGACTAAAATTATTATTGTTTGGCTTTCTGAAGGGAGAAAATAATATTCATTCATTCATTCATTCATTCAAAAAGCAACTTCTATTTCCAGAGCCTGCCTTGGGCATGCCAGAAGCTTTACTCTCATGTAATCTCTGCAGAGGATATATCAGCCTATTATCAAACTCATTTTAAGTCTGAGGCTCTAAGAGGTTAGTATCAGAATTTGTATGACACACAGCCAGGATGCAAAACCATATCTATCTGATTCCAAATAAGCACATTTAAAATCTTTTTTTTTCATTCATTAGCAGGGTCCTGGGGAATATTAAGTTGAGTTGATCATGGATACTTTCTCCAGAATTGGAACTTTCTTAGGGTAGCCACATGGCTTAAACATTTAAGAAACGAAAAAGTTAATAAATAAAACTAGCGGAATGTTTGGCAAAATCGATAGAAAACTATTAAAGATAGATTTAAATTCTGTTTTAAGCTTAATGAAAGCAAACTAATATACTTAAACTCAAAATAGCTATTAATCAATTTATCAATTTATATAGGGCTGCCAGATTTAACAAATAAGAATACACCCAGTTAAGTTTAAATTTCAGATAAACGAAAAACTGTTTAGTATAAGAATGTACCATGCAATATATCCTGTATTTTATCTAGTAACCCTACTAGGATATGTTTTTTCACTGCTAACTTTATCATTGCATTAAAAACAAGGAGAAAGACTAGACCTTTACTACCATGTAAAACTGTCCACTAATTTCAAACACTTACAAAATCTCTAGCAATTAGGGTGGCTGCCGTGGCTCAGCAGGCAGAGCTCCGACCTGCCGTGCTGGAGGTCTGGAGTTCGATCCCTGGTGCCTCCTGCCCATATGCAAATTAAAAAAAAAAAATCTCTAGCAATTAATACTTCAGGAAGTAAGGAGGCCTATCAAATTTAAATGACTGCATGTACAATATTAGGGTAACTGACTTATTTGAAAATATATAGTTATAGAATACATGAAAAGGATATGTGGCCTTCAGACCCCATATTTTCTGGACCAGATGAGAGATTCATGGTATAATTCAGAGCAGAATATGAATTTTTCTGGATGAAAAGTTGCTAGAAATGGGCCATAGAACACTTCTGGTGAAACAGAGAACTGATGTGGCATTTTAGACTTTTATCACTGTAAATTCTAAGCGCCGTAAAGGAGGGCCATAGGGATAGAGCTAAGGATTTGCAATCTGAGAACTGACTGTTTTCAGCAAGAGAAGCGAAGTTAGATATCATCCAGTCAACCCCCTTTTTATACAAATAAGAAATCTTTGGGGTTCTGCATTCTCGGTCGTGTGATTAATAATCTACAAAATGGGCTTGTCTGCTTTAGGAACCTACTGTGAGGATCAAACCATTCAACATATGTGAAAACATTTTATTTGATCGAATGATTGTTTTAAACTCAATATACCCCAGAGAGGATCATGTGCCCAGAACTTAAAGGAAATTTAAAGATTGTCCACTGTATACCCCTTATCTTAGAGATGAGTTTAAATGGCTTTCCCATTAGCAACGAGAAAACCAGAAGCAGAGCTAGAAGCTAACCCTTTGAAACCCAATCCAATGCCTTTTCCAACTTCTCTATTCCCCCATGGGTATTGATATAACAGCTCAATCCTTTGCTTCTAAATTGACACATGTGCAAACTGCAGGACTTAAAGATAGAAAAGATGGCAGGAGACAGGGACATGAAATAGGCATTAAAATAGTAACAAAATTGGCAATACAACGAGCAAATACAAAAACCCAAGTTGCTCAAGATCTGAACAGCAATGGAAATTGCTCTGATTTCCAATTTGGCATCCTTTACGTCAACTACATTTAAAAGTCTTCATGCGGATTCATGGCACGAATGGTCAATATCATTTCTGCTGCCACGTTAAAGAATTTATAGGAACTGTACAAAGGGAACTGACCTTTCCACCTTCCACCCAAATATCCTGCAGCAACACAGAATGGTGTTCAACCCATAGCTGTATTGAATATATTTTTTATATTATTCAGAATTGATTAAGATGCACTCGAAAAAAAGTCACTCCAAAATTTATTCCTTTAGGAAAAATGGTGTGAGACCATTTTAGCCGCTTCACCACAGATGGGTGGATACGTAAACGGATGGACTGAATAGAAAGGTGATCAAATACTTAATAAATATCTACATTATGCAAGTACCACGCTAAGTACCTTCCCATACCCTAGCTCCTATAAATCCCATGAGAACTGTATAATGATTGTCATTATCTTCTGACACAGGAAGGTACTGAGGCTTACAGAAGTCAGGTGAATTTTCAGAGAGCTGGGCTATGAAAGAGCTGAGATTTGAACCCGCAGCTTCAGAGGTCAAATCCAGTGTAAGACACCAATGAACAAGCAGTTTACTGATGCAAACTGACTTTGGTCTTAAAAAGCTATAATTGAGCATTTCTTCCTACTATGTGAAGAATAAAAAACACCATATTTACCATGGAAAAGATCTTTAAACCAAGCAGGGCACAAGGAAGATATGGCAATATGGAAACTTTGGCTTTTTGTTTTGAAAGGGAGACAGAAAAAGACTCGTCCGGAGAGAGAGGTAAAAAAACAAACAAAGGCCAGCTAAATAGCAAGAGGAGGTAAAGAAAGATGAAAAGTGAGTGAAATAACCAAGTCACATAAGGACAATATTGTGCGATATTATAAGAGATGACTAGAAATAAATTCACAAAGATAGAAAGTAGCTCAGACATTATCAGGGGACGAGGGGAGAGGAGAAGGGAGAGGGTTTGGAAAATTAAAAATTAGTTAATAAGTTAATTTAAAAAAGAAAAGCTGTAGGGCGCTGACAAGGGGAAAGGGAAAAAGTAACTGGGTATCATTTGTTCAAGCATGAAGTAAAGACATCATGAGCAAAATGAGGGAAAGCAAGCTGGTTATTCATAAATAATATTATTGAAACATGATAACTACACGTGACCTAATATATATTTGGTTATCAATAGGTATTGATAACCTTGATAACAACATGGGAAGTTTACTTTGAATAAGTCACAGAAAATGGAATTAAACATAAATTACTTCTATCTGCACTGGAGGGGAAAATGAATAGCTTTACTTCAACATAAATTCAGTGCAGCCTGTGGGAGAGAAAAAAAACATGGAATGAACCTTCATTTTTCCTTTTATCCAAACTGAACAGGATTGCACCCATTTTCAGAGGTAAAAATATCAAAATAAATAATTGACATGTTTTAAAAATAAAAGCACTCATTTGAGATATTAAGGTTAGTAACAAGGTTGTCTTAAGAAAAAAGTAAAAGGGAGAGAGATGATTTGTGGCTGAGGTGGGAAGACTCTTTCCAAGAATTTGGTGATCACTTATCTGAATACAATTAAATAGCAAGAGTTTTGTTTCTGTTTTTGTTTTTGTTTAAATCAAAAAGCCAGTTTTCCAATCACAACATAAGGGAACTATAATACAGGGAACCATTTAGGGCCATGCTGTTTAAAATAAGGACAACCATTACAACTTCAACTAGAAGCCACTTTGAGAACCCTACTTCATTATTCAAAGAAGGCTCTTGACCCCACACCCATATCACAGCCACTGGACCCATGGCGACCCTGGTGACCCCTGCCATCAAAGGTGGACATTAAATGACAAAGGCCCCCCAAAAAAGCTGAAGCACAAGAGTCTCTCTAGCAACACACTGCGGCAGACGCCTCACCCCAAGCCCCGCAGGCAGCCAGCCCAAACGGTGCCTTTTTAAAGGAACTCAGTACTCACGGCTGCAGGAGGAGCTGAAGAAGATTCCCCACCCGCTCGCGAAGGCGGAGGGCCCAAGGAAAGCGGTGGGCAACCTCCCGCAAGCAGCTGCCACCATTCGCCGACCTAGCTGCAGCCCAGCTCCCAGAGCCTTCCAGGTCCCACGCGACCTCGCTGCCGGCTCATTTGGCCATAAGCTGCCGCATTTGCTCTTCTCGTTTTAAGTAGCTGGATCCCGAGCTACTCACCCGTCGTCAGCATCGCGATCCCTATGCCTTTGTTTTCCCTCTGTAACCTCAGCAGGTCCCAGCGTGATGTTACCGCAGCGCGCTGGGTGCAAGCGGATTCAATGCCGCAGAGTCAGGCTCCCCCTCCCCAGCCAGACCAGTTTTTTCCTTCTTAAAGAGACAGGACAATCATCGCTCGCAGGTTTCCCTAATGCTGCAAAAGACAGTATCGTTGCTCAATGCGGTGGTGGAAACTAACAGCAAGTGTATGTTCTCTTCAAGTTACAAGGATTAATTTTTAGGAGGGAGATCTGGGGAACAAAGAGCTGACTCTTAAATACTAACTGTGTGACCCTAGACAAGTCATTGGGTTATCTCACTCACCTCCTTGAAAATGAAGAGGTTTGATCAGGCAATGTCCAGTGTGCAAGTCCTATAATGAACAATAAATTCCGTGACATCAGCAACTCACTCACTGATAAAATGCAACAATGTGCTATGTTTGTGGCAATGTTATATAGTTTACAAAGTGCTATTTTATTTGGATTTGGGCATGAGATTCCCAAGTTAATTAAAAGAAAGAGAGAGAAAAACAAAGAGGGAGGGAGAGAGAGAGAGGGAGGGAGGGAGGGAAACAAAGAAAAGCATTCTCATTATTACAGATCATTAGGTAATTGCACAGTAAAACAACAGGGGATACCACTACATACCTGGTAGAAGGGCTAAAATAAAAATAAATAAATAAATAAATAAACTGGCAGCACCAAATGTTGACAAGGATGTGTGACAAAAGGAATTCTCATTAAAAAATGACACAGTCACTTTGGAAAGCAGTTTGGCAGTTTTTTACAGAATTAATAAGTTTTACCATATGATCCAGTAATCATGCTTCTAGTATTTATCAAAATGAGTTGAAAACTATGCCCATACGAAAACATGTACATGAAGCTTTATAGATGCTCTATAGAAGTTTATAGAAGCTTTATTCATAATTGCCAGAAATTAGAAGCAACCAAGATGTCCTTCAAAAGGTGAATGAATAAATAAATCGTGATACATCCATACGATGGAATATTATTCAGCAATAAAAGGAAATAATCTGTCAAGTCACAAAAAGACATGGAAGACACTTAAAGGCATGTTGCTAAGTGAAAGAAGCCAATTGTTTTCATTTCCCAGCTGCTAAAACAAGTACTATACAGTGGGTTGGATTAAACAATGGACATTTATTGGACCCAGGTTTTCAGTCTAGAAGAAGTTCAAAATCAAGGTGTCAGCAAAGCAATGCTTTGTCCCCAAGCCTGTGGCATTCTGGGGCTGCTGCTGGTGATCCTTGAGCCCTGGTTTTTCTGTCATGTAGTAATTCCCAGGTGGCTTCCTCTATTTTCTTTTCATGGTTCTGTTGACTTCCAGCTTCTGGCTACTTGCTGGGGCTCCTGTTTCCATGTTCAAATTCCTTTGTTTATAAGGACTTGGATTATATTGGATTAAGGCTCACCCTCATTCTGTTTGGGCACACCTTAAAAAATAATAACATCTTCAAAGGTCCTCCTTACAAACCCACAGAAATAGGGTTTGGGACCTAAATATGCCTTTTGTTGCGGAAATGATTCAACCCTTCACACCAATCTAAAAAATTTTATATACTATATGATTCCAATTATAAGGCATTCCTGAAAAGGCAAAACCATAGATACAAGGGCTCAAAGAGAGGAAGGATAATAGATGAAGCTGAGTGGACTTTTGCTGATAATAATGGATCAATATTGGTTCCTCAGTTGTAGCAAATATATGACACTAATGCAGGTTATTAATATTAGAAGAAACTGGGGGTGGTGACTAGGGAGAAAGGGAGTATATGAAGATCCTCTGTATTTTCTGCTTAATTTTTCTATAAACCTAAAACTGCTGTAAAAATTAAAGTCTATCAATTTTTAAAAAGTGTCCACTCAAAAAGCTTTGTAAATGATGAACTGCTATATAGTTGCAAAGTGTCCTAAGTTTTCATTGCTACTGTTAATTCAATAATAAACAGATTGTAACAATAAACAAAATAGAACTCTATTTTCTTGCTTTCAACACCAGTAAAGTCTACCAAAATAGCGTTTCTTCTCCCACACACCAGCTACCTATCCTGAGTATACCATACACTCCCCCGGGGGAATTGCCTACCTTACCAGTATGAATCTAGAATTTGCTCCATGAATCTAGAATTTGTTTCATCCGGAACCACTTGGAAGCTTAGAAGCTCCAGGTTGCCTTACTTCTGGGGAAAATACCTAACTCCACGTGGCCAACTTCGGACCTGAAAAGGCTCAAAAGATTTCTCCAGGGGGTTAGCAAAACCAGCCTGAAATGTCAGCACAAACTTCAGAAGCAGATGTTGGAGTCCACACCACCTGCCTCTCTGCAGAAGACTGAAGCATAAAACTTTAAACCTTTGCATCCCAGCCTCATGGAGCCATATATATATATATATATATAGTAACTTTCCAGGAGTTGGTAGGGAAATGTGTTGTTGTACCACAATCACTCTATAGCAGCAAGTTTCTAGGAGGGAGAAATAAAGTGTCTTGAGTGAACTTTTTTTTTTGATCCTTGCCATAGTATAGGGTGGCCTCCCCCAGGCTGGCACGTGGTGGCATGCCCTATGGGGTGAGCGCTTCCTTGACTCTAACCGTACTGTGTCTATTGTCATCAAATTAATTAAGCTTGCATCTGTTGAGCACCCACTGTGTACCTGCCACTCAGCTAGGCACTAGCAATTGTAAAATGAATATCCAGAATACACAATTTTGTGATAATACTTTGAGTCATTGATTGTATACTTCGGATGGATTGTACGGTGTGTGAATATATCTCAATAAAATACAATTTTCTTGCTCACCTAGCCTGGTCATCTACCCATAATTTTAAACTCTTAGAGTCTCCTAGGTGCAAAAAAGTTATAAGTATTTACAGCTTCCCATATGTGCTGGTTTGAAAAGATATATGCCCCCTAAGAAAAGCCATGTTTTAATATAAATCCCATTTCATAAAGGTAGAATAATCTCTATTCAATACTGTATGTTTGAAACTGTAATGAGATCATCTCCCTGGATGATGTGATTTAGTCAAGAGTGGTTGTTAAATTGTATTAGGTGACGACATGTCTCCACCCATTTGGGTGGGTCTTGATTAGTTTCTGAAGTCCTATAAAAGAGGAAACATTTTGGAGAGAGATTCAGAGAGAGCAACACTACGAAGCAGAGAGTCCACCAGCCAGTGACCTTTGGAGATGAAGAAGGAAAGCACCTCCCGGGGAGCTTCATGAAACCAGAAGCCAGCAGAGAAAGCTAGCAGATGACGCCGTATTCTCCATGTGCCCTTCCAGCTGAGAGAGAAGCCCTGACTGTATTCACATGTGCCTTCTCACTTGAGAGAGAAACCCTGAACTTCATCGGCCTTCTTGAACCAAGGTATCTTTCCCTGGATGCCTCAGATTGGACATTTCTATAGACTTGTTTTAATTGGGACATTTTCTCAGCCTTAGAACTGTAAACTAGCAACTCATTAAATTCCCCTTTTTAAAAGCCATTCCGTTTCTGGTATATTGCATTCCAGCAGCTAGCAAACTGGAACACCATATTCCCACCTTCCAAGGAAAGTGGGTCCCAAAGAAGAATGTTTGGGGTGTCCAGAGCAGAAGCCAAGAGAAGAGATAGATCTTCCTACATAAGAGTTCTCACTTAGCTAGAAAAGCTGCAAGAGTGAAGAATACTGAGCAGACAGAAATCTATGCAGCTGAAAGACCCAGGAGGGACGGGGGAGAAAATAGGTGAAGACTTGCCATGGGGAGGGAAGCTTTGAGGAAAGAGACTTAAAAAGTGGATATTTAGGAAGCTGTGCACTGTTATTTTGTCTTCAGCAGCCTTATGAAGAGAACACCTTTAATAAAACATTCCTATTTCTCCTCTCTGCCTTTGACTTTGGACGTGAGCTCCTCCTGAATGTAACACGGTGCTGAGTCACTCAGCTATGGAGCAAGAAGACAGATTTGGTCACAGAGATGGTGCCGGGGTGAACTTGGGACCTTGTTCTCTGGAACAGATAGCCCCAGAGGAAATGTGCTATAAGTGTAGCCACTACTTCATGTCCCAACTGCTCAGGGGAGCCCCTCCACTTCCCCTGAATCCTCTCTTTCCCTCTGCATCATTATTGCCACCACCAGATGCAGGCTCTCATCACTCCATGCCACCATGGCTCAGAACGCTTCAATGCAATCTCTTAAATACATACTTTAATCATCAAATGTGGCTCCTCAAACAGCAGGCAGGTAGGTGGGGTACACGGCTCAGCCTGGGTCTACCTCCACGTAAGGGCAGTCTATTATCAAAGTCCCTAGGTCTTGCCCTTTCATGAATCTGTTGCTATTTCTTGCAATTAAATGACAAAATTTAGCTTTTTTTTCTTAAATAATAGGTATTGTTTTACGCTGAGTGCAAAACAACATGTGTTTATTTTTGAAAATATGAAAAATCTAACCGCTAATCCTACCATCCAAAATAACTACTCAGTGTTTTTAACTTTTGAAAGAAAGGATAAATAAATAAATAGATAGATGATAGGTAGATAATGAAAGATACTAAATAGAGTGATTACACAGTTTCATATCCTCTTTTCCTCATTTACTGTTATTGTGAAAATATTTTCCTCTTTCATTCTTTGAAAGCATATTTTTATTAACTGCTTGGTAATCCTTAGATTTGTACCATAATTTATTCAAGCAATCCCCTATTGTTGGGCTTTTTAGGTTGATAAATATTGTTTTCAGAAAGATTACACCATTTTGCCCTCCCCCACACACCGCCAAGGGCTCCCAGTGAAACACTGGTTGGGCTGGAGACATCTACTAATGCAGAGTTTAAAGTGTAAATAAGTGCAAGCACTGCACATTACATGCGTTTCTACTCTGACTACAATTTGCACGTGCTAATGTGTAGCCTTATAAGGGCTCTGAAGGTGGTTTGTGCACACTGCAAGCTCTTCTCCCCAGTCCCTGCCCAAAGAAATAACAATCTCAACAAATCAGACAAGTTCAGTTAGATTTATGGTACTATTTATGGTATTTGAAAGTTGTTGTCAAAAGAGTTAGACCTCATTCTAAAATGTCACAAAAGCAAAAGTTTTTTGATGATTCGGGAATCATATATCTTCCATTTTCTGGTCAAAGACTGGCTGTTGATGTACCTGTCTGCAAACTGACCCTAGAAAATGATGGAAGAAAGTATTATCTAGTGTTCACTGTTGCCCAGATCCACGACGGCTTAGCCAGACAAAAGAATCATCCCACTTATTTAGAGCTTTTAAAATGCTGGCAGCACCAACACTCTAGCTCCTTCTCCAGGCTGGCTGCCCTCAATTGTTCACCCTAATGCTCTTTTCCTTTCCACAATTTCATGTGGCTGAGCTCATCCCACATGTGGCTTTGAGACCACGTGGTTTTCTTTGTCCTTTTCTACAATGTCAGACTTAATCAAGGTAACCCAATCTCATTGTTATCAGCTCAATCTTGGTATCAACTCATAATTCTAGAGTTAAAAGTACTCATCCTAGATTCTGGGAATCTGCCTGCATTTTATGCCAACATTCTCTTACTCTTATAACTGCTTTGGACTTCTTAGTAGGGCAGACATGGGCTTGATCCCTGCACAGCAAGGATGCCCAGGCCAGTGACTCGTGCTTTTTGACTTTTGGTTTCTTCATTTGTGAAATGGTGACATTCCTTTCAAACATGGGAGTACATACTGCTTAGCTCATAGTAACTGTTCAAATCATAGATGCCAGCAGCATGTGTGCTGGTTTGAAAGCATGTATGTCCCCTAGAAAAACCATGTTTTAATCTAAATCCCATTTCATAAAGGCAGAATAATCCCTATTCAATACCGTAGGTTTGAAACTGTAATCAGATCGTCTCCCTGGAGGTGTGATTTAATCAAGAGTGGTTGTTAAACTGGATTAGGTGACGACATGTCTCCACCCATTTAGGTGGGTCTTGATAAGTTTCTGGAGTCCTATAAAAGAGGAAATCTATTTTTTGGAGACTGGGAGATTCGGAGAGAGCAGAGAATGCTGCAGTACCACGAAGCAGAGAGTCCACCAGCCAGCGACCTTTGGAAATGAAGAAGGAAAATGCTCCCCAGGGAGCTTCATGAAATAGGAAGCCAGGAGAGAAAGCTAGCAGATGCTCACCATGTGCCCTTCCAGGTGAGAGAGAAGCCCTGACTGTGTTCGCCATGTGCCTTCTCACTTGAGAGAGAAACCCTGAACTTCATTGGCCTTCTTGAACCAAGGTATCATTACCTGGATAGATACCTTTGACTGGACATTTCTATAGACTTGTTTTAATTGGGACATTTTCTCTGCCTTAGAACTGTAAACTAGTAACTTATTAAATTCCCCTCTTTAAAAGTCATTCTGGGGCGGCTGCCGTGGCTCAGCAGGCAGAGCTCCGACCTGCCATGCTGGAGGTCTGGAGTTCAATCCCTGGCGCCTCCTGCCCATATGCAAATTAAAAAAAAAAAAAGCCATTCTGTTTATGGTATACTGCATTCCAGCAGCTATCAAGCTAGAACAGCATGTTTACGATATTTTTTCAGCTTTAAGACATTCTCCCTATTTGTGACCATGATTTGAGAGATGGGGATAAAACATTTGCCGTTAACAAAGGCCTATATGCCTCATTTCCAGACTTTTCAGGAAATTTCCAATTACATTTCTGGGATCATTAATTTCAAGTGTCATCTTGGCTAGGCAATGGTCGAGAAGCACCGGCCTGGTTGTGGCTGTGAGGTTATTTCATACTGGACTTTCATCTTGCTTCTACAATCAGTTGAATGCATTTACCATCCACCACGGGCTCTGCCCTTGGCAAGGTGGGGATTCACCTCATGCAATCGATCGGAGGTCTTAAAAGCCAGAACTGAGGATGTCCATTGTAAGAAAAAAACTTTCTGCCTCAACTTCAACATTGGTTCTTCCAAGGACTTTGAGCCTTCAGTTCCCTCTGGAGGATTTGGACTAAGGGTTTCAGCCTTACCTTTATTGGAGTTTGCAACTTGCAGTCTGCCCGACGTAGTTTGGACATGCAAACCCCCGTGGATCTGAGCCAGTTCCTTAGAATAAATTTCTTAATATATCTCTTAACAGAAGCTGGTGATTTAGATCTCTGGGGATCCCCAACTAATACAATTTCTAACAACACCATCGAAATAATCCCATAACAGACTCTAAGAGGGACTTACTTGGTTATGAAAATCTGAGTTATAAAAATGTGACGGGCACTCATGTATCAACTAACAGAAATGTTGACCTCTTAAGATGCCTCAGAAAAAGGGGGCAGGCACTTTGAAGGCCAGGGTGACAGAATTGACTTCTGCTGAGGACCCCGAACTGCCAGCCCTGTGCTGGGCACATAAGAGGATGAAGCTAACACGAGTTGGACAGAGGAGACCCGGAGTGGGGCCAGCTGCCTCCGCAAGCCCATTCTGTCCCCTTGCCTCCCTGGACAACAAAACTTGTTCCTGGTTTCGGGGACCCTTTCCTAGAAGTTTGTTCCTAGGGCCCTGCCTTGCCTTGCATACCTTATGGGGATCTAGTTACAGAGGCGTTCCAAGAGGAACTGCCCTTCCAAGGCAGTGACGCATAGACACACGGACAAGGATGTCAGCACGTAGCTCCTGGGGGGCTGTCTGTCTGTACAGAGCCTGGATCACATTTCTTTTGTCCTGCTGCACAATATGCGAACATTACGGTGAAGAATCGCAGGCTTTGTGTACCTTCAGTACAATGTGCCCAGCTCTGCCAGGCCATGCAGGGCAGGCGAAATTACAGTCCATTGTTGGGGGGATGCTTGAGGCCACGCTGGTCACTTAAAAAAAAAACTAGGAAACCTCATTCCCAGGTTCATCAACTCACTAGAAAACTTCCTCAATTCACTAAGCTAAACTTTCCTGAGGCCACAAAACAACAGCAAGTTCTAAAAAAGACTCAGGGGGTTATCAGATTAGCTTCCCAGCTTCCACATTTTAATTTAAAAAAAATCGTTTTCTAAAAGATAGGATTTTAGTTTTTAAAACTATGTTTAATTTGGAAAAGGCAGAAAATTACAAAATAATTGTATACAAATCAACCATAATCATAACTCTGAGAAACACTGCTGACATTTTAGTGTGTGTAAATCAATCTGAACTATTTTCCAGGTAGGTGTGTGTGATCAACATGATTTATTTATTGAGCATCCTCTATGTGTCAATCTCAAGTCCACGGACTGCAGTATCCAAACACATAGAGCCCAGAATAAGGAGGGCCTTTAATCCTGTATAATTTAATGTAATGCCTGGCTACATCCCAGAATATATTAAGCAGATAATCAAAAAGTATTGGCAGGGGGAGTGCAAGGCTAGTTCAGTGGTAGAATTCTCACCTGCCATGCAAGAAACCCGGTTTCGATTCCTGGTCTGTGTACTTCCCAAATAAACAGACAAGCAAAACAAGCAAACAAAAACAACAAACAAAAATTCAGCAAATGGTGCTGCAATAATGGAATACTCACATGGAAAAATAATGAAATGTGACCCCACCATACAGCATTAAAAAAAAATATATATTGGCAAAGTCCCTTGAGCAATGGGAGAAAAAATATAGAACTATTAAATTTTATCACTGGGGAAACCCCTGGTACCGTATCAAACATTAGGGACATCCAAATCAATAGGCCAAGCCTTTGATTTTGAGGCTTCCTCTTGTAAGACTTATATATGTAGCAGAGAAGCTTAGCCTACCTATAGGTATGCCTAAAGAATTACTCTGGAGGACCTCTTTCATTGCTCAGATGTGGCCTCCTTCTTTCTAAGCCCAACTCTGCAAGTGAAATCGTTGCCCTCCCCACTATGTGGGACATGACAGCCAGGGGTGAAAGTCTACCTGGCAGCATGGGAGAGGACTCACAGGGATGAATCTGGTCCTGGCACCTTAGGATCAAAAATTCCTGACCAAAAGGGAGAAAAGAAGTATAACAAATAAGGTATCAGTGGCTTGAAGAGTTCAAATAGAGTCGAGAAGCTACTCTGGAGGTCACTCTTATGGAAGCTTCAGTTAGGCATTGCCACCTATCATGGCTTATCAACCCCCAAAAAAAACCATTCCTGCAAATCTTAAAAAACACCTAGGGTGTTATAGAAGATTCTACAAAGGTTCCATGCACTAGGGTAACTTTCCAGAAACCTGCAACCTCCAGATGGTTCCTGGACCAGATAAGCCCTGAAATGCGAGGGGCCAGCCTCTCCAAAATATCAGCCAGTCCTACCCCTTATCCCATATTATCGACAGCCCCTTCCAAAATGAAAATGTTAGAATAGGCATAGCCCAAAAACCCCTCAAAGTGGGAGGTAGATGAAAGGTGATGGTGGAGTTATGCAGAGAAGGTGGAGTTTAACAAATGAATATAATTGCTGAATCATTATATTGATATTTCTTTTAGTCTCCAATATCTTAGAGCAACTAAAAGTAAAAATCTAACATTGTAGAAGTGTAACCCATACTAAACTCTGAAATCCATTCTATAAATTGTTGCAATGTGCTTTGGAAATGTATTGTTTTTTTGTATATATGCTATTTTTCACAAAAAAAAGTCGATTATGATGATAAATGCACAGCTATATGATGATATTGTGAACCATTGATTGTACACTTTGGATGATTATATGGTATGTGAGTATATAATACACATCAATAAAAAATTTTTTAAATGTAACTTTAACTCACTTTTGTTTTAATTGTATTGTCTTGTTATCTATTGTATTAATAAAAAATACATATATTAAAATAAATAAATAAAATTATAGATAATACCTGTGTACTTATGTTCCCATGAATGTTCTCCTAGGGTAGGTAATATGAAGTGAAATTGGTGGATCATAGGATTTTAAATTTTAATATAAACTGTCTAAAGACTGTATTGATTAAAAGTGCTTGCGTTAGTTAGACATTCTACCAGAATTGTATCCTTCGCAAAATTAGTCATGCTACACGTATTGCTTAAAACTGCTTTTTTCCCCACACTGCGAGCATTTTCCCAGGTATTTAAAAGGCCTGTGCCCTTTTAAAAGGCAATTTTTAATGGGGGAAGATGAATCCATCTTGCTAATTATATTATGTTTTCAAAACTTTCCCTATTTTTAGATATTTCAGCTACATCCAATCTGTGGCTGTAAATTTTTGTATGCATCTGAGATGATTTTCTCATGCACTATTCATTGAAAATTGACACTGGGCCAAAGGTTGTGAGCATGTTTAAGGCACTGTATCAGTCAGGGTTCTCCGGAAGAAGAGAACCAATTGGATGTGTGTGTGTGCGTGTGCATGCATGCATACACGTGTAAGGGATTTATTTGAGGGAATCAGCACAAGTAATTGTGGCGGCTGGCAAGTCTGAAATTTGTAGGGCAGGCTGAAAACTTAGGCAAGAATTTATGCTGCAGTCTTGAGGCAGAACTTTTTCTTCTCTGGGAAACCCCAGTTTTTGTTCTTAAGGCCTCCAACTGATTGGATGAGGCCACATAATTGAGGTTAAAGTCAACTACTGTAGATGTTGACCACCTCTACAAAAGACCTTCGTAGCAACATCTAGGCTAGTGTTTGATCAAATCACTGAATCCTATGGCCTACCCAAGTTGACATCAAGTTAACCATCACAGGCACCATACACAAAAGTTGTCCAAGTGCCCTCCAGAAAGACTTTACCAGTTGTCATCCCCACGGTGAGGGCGTGAGCATAACCACATTCGTTTTTAAATGAGCATTCCCAAGTGTTGCTCAGGCTTAGAGACTGTGAGAAGGTCATTCGTGGGCCCCTGTGTGGGGCAGAATGGAGAATAGAGAACGGACTGAGTTCTGGTCCTGGCTTCCCACCTTCTACCGTGAGATCTGGAAACACTTGTGGTCTTCATGCCTCAGTTTCCTCAAATGTAATATGCATGGAATAGATGAGCCTATATACATAAAACTCTCTGCTCAGCACCTGTCTCGGCTTGCCGAGAAATATGAGCAAGAAAGTATTACATCCTTGCTGTGCTTTTGGGTGCTAAAGATTAGCAGCATAAAGTCAACATTCATGTTTGGAACTTTTTAATTGAG
Organism: Myrmecophaga tridactyla; assembly: GCA_004026745.1. Lineage (NCBI taxonomy): Eukaryota > Metazoa > Chordata > Mammalia > Pilosa > Myrmecophagidae > Myrmecophaga > Myrmecophaga tridactyla. The sequence goes on from PVIY010016939.1 coordinate 45,798, forward strand.
CTCTTCCACCGAGAACCTGACTCGGTGATAAGTTAGGTGGACAGGATCCTAACTCATGTGACAAATTTATTTGAGAATTTAGCAAGAAGATTGTTAAAAGAAGTACTTTCTTTTGTGAGAAATGCTATTATAAAAGCATATGTGTTTGTCCTTTTGCCTGTGGATTCAGTATGTTGATTTCCTTCTCATTTTAATAGGTTTTCATTTTTTATTTCAATATCATTGGCCTTATTCTGTGTAGGTTTGTGTGTGTGTGTGTGTGTGTGTGTGTGTGTGTGTGTGTGTCATATTTTTCACTGACTCACCTGTATGCTCTAAATTGTGAGTTAGGAAACCTGTCATTTAAGCAGAAGGGTGTGGGTGGGGTCTCAAAACTCTTTGACCTTTGCTTTCTTGTGTGTCTCAACAAATAAAAAGATGAAGTTGACTTGAAGATATTTGCTTTGCATCTGCAGCATTCTAGGGACTGTGTGGGTTACTCTAACATTCTTCTTCTTTAAACCACACAAAAATAGTACCATTACCCTCACTTTTCAAGGAAGAAGCTGACATCAGAGTGATTCCCTCCAGGTATCTGTGCTACCTCCCTACTTCTCAACAAAGAGAAAGCACAGTGCACTCCCTCAGGGAGCTACAGCCGCCATAACTGACCTTGTCCCTACCAGAGGAAGGCTTTCTTCAAGCAGCCTAAAGCTGAGTAATCTTTTCTTGGTTTAAATGCAGTGATATGTTATATGCTATAGTTTCAACTGTGTTTCCCCCAAAAGATATTGTTTCCATTGTGGTTCTCCAGAGAAATGTCTCAAGCTCTCGCTCTCGCTCTCGCTCTAGCTCTATCTATCTTTAAGTCATCTCACATTGCTGCCAGTCTTCTCTTTTACTTAAAGTCAAAGCATGATTGTACATGCTGATCCCATCTATAAAATGCCTCCATAGTAACAACTAGGCTGGCATTTGACCAAACAGCTGGACATCATGGCTTAGCCAAGTTGACACATAAAATTAACTGGCACAGATCTATTCAAGTCCTAATTCCCAGTCCCATGAATGTGACCTTAATTGGAAATAGGGTCTTTAGAGATGTGATTAGTTAAGATAACACAAAATTGCATTAGGGCGGACCCTAAATCAATATGACTGGTGTCCTTATAAGAAGGTGAGAAGAGACACAAATGACAGACAGACAGGCAAAGGGGAGAACACCATGTGAACATGGAGATGAGAAAGAAGGCACCCTGTGGAGATGGAGGCAGAGGTTGAAACCCCAGGATTACTGGCAAATAGCAGAAGCCAGGAGATAGGCCCGGACTAGACTCTCCCCTACAGATCTCAGAAGAAGCATGTGTAGTGGTGTAGAGCTTTATATACTCCAAAAGGCATGTTCTTAAAGCTAATCTATTCCTGTGGGTCTGAACCTATTATAAGCAGGACCTTTTAATGAGGTTACTTCAGCAAAGTGTGGCCTAGTGTGGGTTTTAATCCTCTTACTGGTATTCTTTATAAAGGGGTTGAATAGAGAGAGAGAGAGAAGGAGATAAAGCCATGGAAACAAGAAGCTGAAAGCAACAATACCTGAAAGAGAATGAGAGACCAGCAGACACTGCCTGTGCCTTGCCAGGTGGCAGAGGAGCCAAGGATCCCTGGCAGCCAGTCTTGGGAAGAAAGCGTCACCTTAATGCTGCCTCAATTTAGACATTTTTTTCAGCCTCAAAACTGTAAGCTAATGAATTCCCATTGTTAAGCCAAACCATTTCATGGTATCTGCACTCAGCAGTTCAGCAAACTAAAACACATGGCCCTGTCAATATCTAGATTTCAGACTTCTAGCCTCCAGAGCTGTGAGACAATAAATCTCTGTCATTTTAAGCCGCCTATTTGTGGTACTTTGTTACAGCAGCCTTAGGAAACTACAGCTATAATAACATTCGAAAAAGAATATGGAGAAATGTACATATTCTATCAGAATAAAATTAATAAAATAAATGCAATAAAATGTATATGCTCTGATCCATAAAGATGCATCTAGAATTTATCCTGAGTCATTTAAAATAAGAAAACTCTATAGTCATAAAGGTATTTCTGCAGCATTTCCTATATTTAAGGCAGCTCAAATGCCTGAGCATGGAGTAAATTGTAAAATTATACAGTCATTAAAATGAAAACAAAATTGAAATAGAAACCAAAACCAACTACATAACTTGTGAGGTCCAGTGCAAAATGAAAATGCAGTGCCCCTTGTTCAAAATCAAGCCTGGGGCCCTTCTGAGCCTGGGGTCCCCTATGACTGCACAGGCTGCACACCCATGAAGCCAGCCTTGACGGAAACTTAGAAAGTGTTTATAATCTGTTCACTGGGAAATGGAACATGTAAAGTAAATGTGCCGTGATTAGAATAACATAGAATATATTTGCATATGCAATAAGTCTGAAATGAATTCAGAACATTCAAAATAGCTATGTTAAACATGGGAACATGGAGATTGGACAAAATATTTCATAATATTTACATTATATTATTTTTGCCACTAAAAGTTTTTTAATAAAGCAGGTGGAATAAGAATCTATGTCTATAGAAACAGGATAATGAACAATATCAAAAAATCAGCCAGTGAGATGCATCAATCAGTCCCTGTGGAACTGTGTTGTCCCATCCAGCATTCCCTGGCTGGAGCTAACTGCTTGTAGCCCAAGGTCACAGGAAGAGACCTTGCCAGGCACCGTTCTGCCTAGTTGCCGCCATGTTGGGGAACATAACCAACGTGGACTGCCACAGTCATAAGCTTCAACCACTCCAGGCACATATCTGTGATAGACTGAATTATATACTCCAATTAACACATGTTCCTAATCTTAGTCTGTGTCCCTGTGCGTATGAACCCATAGTAAACAGGTCCTCTTGAAGATATGATTTTAATTAAGGTGTGGCCCAACTGAATAAGGTTAGATCTTAATCCAGATTACTGGAGCCCTTTATAAGCAGAATAAATTTAGACAAAGAGAGAAAGCCATGGGGAGGAGCCGGAAACTGTAAGTCCACAAAACTGGAAAAGAAAGAGGGCATAGCCATGTGATTGGAAAGCCAAGGGATGCAAGGATTGCCCATCAGCCAGAAAGCTACTGACCCCAGGAGGATGCAAGCCTTCCAGCCTCTGAAACCATGAGCAATAAATTCCTTTGTTTAAGCCAACCCATTGTGTGATATCTGTCATAGCAGCTGGGCAAACTAAGACATTATCTGAAAACTCTGTCCATTAAGACAACAAAAGGATTGGTTGAAAATAGTTAGGTACAAAGTATGAAATCAACAAAGCAATTAATATAAAATATTAACTTAATATCCTAAGAACATGCATCAGTCAGGTTCTGACCCTCTTAGTTGGCTATTGTCTAATTAGGTACTCTTAGGTATCTCATGCTGTTCTGTGCACCATATCATCTGCATTAATCTTCCTTTTATCAGGACCTTTAGATTAGTTACAGAGCATCTGCCCTGTTTTTGTGTGCAGTTGCTCAGAGCTGACAATGGAAGGCATGATGGCTGATTGGAGCTGGGAGAACTTGTGTGTGGAACTTCTCTATGCACTGAATATGAACGGGGCCTGGGAGCAAGATTAAGCCTCTTACCTAGAGAATTCTCCAAGAATGAGCTAGACCAGGGAGGAGAAACAAGATTTCCATCACTTGTGAGAAAAGCACAATAAGGTGGACTAGCACATGCAGCTGACATCAAGGCCATTGGTGTGGGAGGTAAATTTAACCAGCATTCCCTTTAAGGTACGTGGAGTCAGTGTTTCAGACCAGCCAGCCCTGACCCAGACATTCTACAAGACAGCTTTCTCTCCAGATGCTGCCCTTCTGAGTCCTTTATGGAAGAGCATCAGAACATGGCAACTGCTATTCCTACACAGTTGAAGCCTTATTGGGAAGGTGTAGGTGATTTAATTTTTACTACATGACATGTCCAAGGGGAACACTAGGCCCAACATAACCAACGTGCAGACTCACTCAGCTACTTTATAATAGTCTCCAGGCATACTCCCTGCTTCTGTCAATCAGAAATTTTAGAAAGCATGCCCCAGGTCACACAGAGTAAATTGTCCAGCTAGAACTCGAACCCCAGTCTGTCTGTATTACACTCATCAGCATGAACCTCCCATCTCTGCCCATTGTAGACCATGGACACTGATTTCTTTCTCAGAGCTTAAGTCTTCTGTGGCACAGCCTGATGGTCTTCAAATGAGAGTTTATGGAATATCCTGCTCCTTTCCCTGCCAGTGGAAACTTCCACTTTAAGTTAGACATTCAAAATCAGTTGGGTGCTCTGGCCTCACCATGCTGATCCATGGCCAGCTGACGTGAGCTGAGTCTCAGCCAGCTGAGCTGTCACAATGGCCAAATGGCTTCCCTCCAGGCTGCTCTCCATCCTGATGCCCTCTTGCCATTTGCTGTTGACAGAGGCATGGAGATGGCCCTGGTGAAATGACTCAAGAAGTTGGCTATTCATGGGAGGCACTTCCAGATTTAACAGTCATGTGATAGATGCTTTTCACTTAATCCTTAGGTCTGAAATCACCTAAATTGGATTTTCCACGATTTGTTGAGAAACTGCTAAAACAGTGAGAAAGAGGGTGATTCTGTTACGTATTTTTAAAAATTTTCTTTGTGCCATATTTATTCTCTTTGCTTATTTATGATTTCTCTCATTCTCCGTGATCACCAACTAGTAGTTTATCTCTATTGTTTTTAAAAGAACTAGTTATTGCACTTGTCAATTCTTTTC
>PVIY010016940.1:0-50490 GCA_004026745.1 Myrmecophaga tridactyla
TGTCCTGTCTTCTAATTCACATATACTTTCTTCTGCCTCTTAAATTCCTCTGTGATGAGTCTCTAATACACTTTAATTTGGTCAACAATATCTTTCATCCCTCTGATATCTGATACTCTTCTGTTTATTCTTTCAAATTCTTTGTTATGCTTCTCCAGTGTCCTCTTGATATCCTTTATGTCATTATGAACAACTTTAATTAGTTGTTTCAAATTCTGTGTCCCCTCAGGTAATTTAATCTGGTCATTTTGCTGAGCCATATCTACCTGGATCTTCACATGTTTTACAATCTTCTGTTGTAGATAGGGGCATTTTTAATCTCTTAATAAGGTTATTTTTACAGATTTATTTCCTTCCCTCATCTAAGATTTTGAATCTCCTTGTATTAATGTTGGAGATCCACTTTTGTATTGGTTTGTCCGTCTTTCCCCTGAAACCAAATCACTAATCTCAAGGGGGGACTGCAATTCTACTTAGGGCTTTATTTGAAAACTAGGCAGATAGGCAATTTATCAGACTGCACTTCCTGCTTCTCCCCAGCAAATGGTGCTCTTGAGTCTTCTCATCCCCTTAGGCCCACCTGTCCTCCGACTACAGGTACAATGTCCTGCAGCCAGTCAAGTGCTCAGCTTGGCCAGCTTGCTCAGCCTCATCTCTCATTTGCGCATACCTGTGGACTCCCAGCCTCCATGAGAGAAGGGGAGTGGAATCAGGACCCAAACAAGTCTCTTTCGCTGGTTGGATGTTGGATTGGCACCAGTTTATGTCTCCCCTCCTCCCCAGGGGAAGGGTCCCCCCAGTCTTTGTCAAAGACACCAGGCACCCACAGCAACATGTCACAGGGCAAGGAGTAGGTACTATACCATGACTAAGTGGAGTGTGTGCACAGGAAAACATGCCTATTATCTCCCAAGTTCAAACGGGAACTCCCAGCTACAAAGTCAAAGGGAAAATCTTCCCAAGCCAGCTGTGGGGGTAGGCAGAGTCATGACTGAGTACATTCACCCCATTCTCGCCGTTCCAATTTCTCTGGTTTTCCTCTGACAGCCTCCCTATGTAGGGTAGAATACCTTCTCTAATCACTTGCACCCTGGAACCACTGGCCCAGTCATTTTCCTATAGTATCTCTCATTGTTGTATGGAGCCGGGGTGAACGCAACCTCTCCTATCCTGCCATCTTCCCAGAAATCCAAACTTCATTTTTTATACAACCTTAGGCAACTGGTTTCCCTCTCTGAGCCTGGGTCACTAATTCAAGTAATGTTATTATTACCTGCCTCATGGGATTGTTGTTGGACTAAAGTGTTTAAATGCCCTGTATAATCAGTACTTCTCCAAAGAAGTGTAGCCTTTTACATGGTTCTTCACATTTTAAGCTATCTATATTTGCTCACCTGATACTTTAAAACTTTATTGAGTCAAAAATAATTCAAGCAAGTAATTGAGTTCTATGGCAAGTTTCTTGCCAGCATTGAAAAGCTGGTGGGTAATAGTAACTAGTATATTTACCAGTTTAGAGAAGGAGTCATCAAACTACAGTTCACAGGCCAAACTGGGCCCACCACCTGCTTTTATAAATAAAGTTTTATTGGAGCACAGACACACCCATTCTTTGATATATTGGCTGCTTTGATATAAGGGCAGAGTGAAGTCATTGCAACAAAGACTGTATGACCCATGCATAAAAATTTTATAAATCATTTCCATCTCTGAATGTCTAGATCTAGATCCAGATATCTAGATATAGATATATATATACTCAGTTAAACATCACAGCAGTCTGTGAGTTGGATATTCTTGTATATTCATCCTCATTTTATAGATGTGTAAACTGAGGTTCACAGCTGGTAAATGCAGAGCCAAGTATCAATCTCAGCCACTGACACCACATGCCACATTTGCTCATTAGTTCATAGCCTTCCAGTCCTCCATACATTTTACTTTATAAATGTGTTTTCCATTGCTTAATTAATGTCATGGCCATATCATGCAATCATCACTCATTGAGCATCTGCTGTGTGTCAGGTGCTGTTCCGTTTGCTCGGTACAACAGAGAACAGAAGACTTCCTTCCATTGTAGAACTTACATTCTAGTCTTTTTTTCATATGATATACAGATTCCAGGAACCCTAATCACACTCACCCACCCCATTAGTTCTGTTCAACAAGTGTGTCCATACTTGGTTCCTGCTCTGGAGGGGAGAGGGCAGCAGGTGAGAGGATTCACAGTCTAGTAGATTGCCTTTAAAGGACAGCATTGGTTTCTAGAAGTTGACATAGCCTAGAGGTATATTGAAATATGGCATGGTGGCTCATTTACTTCTGTCTCATGACTTTGATTCAAGGGCTAAAAATAAGAGACAGGATCCAAGTAAACACTGGCAAAAAGTCAAAAGGCTTCAGGAATTTTCTAGACCAGTGCACTTCAGATTGTAATATGCATATGAATCACTTGTAGATCATGCCTGGCAAGTTCCATTGAGGCTGTAAGCTGATACTCTGAATTCATACCTTGAGTAGCAGGGTGCCCCATCACTCTGACATCCCTCAAATTAGATTTTGGAAGCATGGCTCATGGGCAGGTTCTCAACTTGAAAAGCCCTGAGTTGGCCAGGTGAATTGAGGCATGGATTAAACTGTTACAAACCCATGCAGACTTGAACCTTCTCCTGGGAGTCCTACTCACCCCACAAAAGGCTGTAGCTCCTTCCTGCCTCACTTCCCAGTCTCCTCTCTCACGAGCTCCCCCTTTCCTTAATTCCAGGTGCCTCCTTGCCCCCAGCCCAGCCCACAGTGGACTCGGTGGTACAAACCACCCCAGCCCTTTGGGGAGGGGATGACTAAGGCATCATTTCTTCTGTGCTCAAGTTTAAATGAGAAAAGGCAGCAACACATTCTAGCTCAGGCTCTTCACTCTGTCCAACTGCCTCACGAGTCTCCCCTGCCTGTCTTCTCAGGCTGCACAAGCTGGGGATTAAAACTTAGAAAAGTAATTAGATGCTTTCTTTTCAAAGACATTTTGGTTTCCTGACCAGATTTTAACATTCATTACAACACAGACTAATAAAAACAAATATGGGCGCATACACTTATTAAGCTTTCAGGTTGTAAAAAGTGTAACAGTTTTAACACCATTTTAGAAAGAAAAAATCATCCCTGATCCCCCCAGCACACAATCTGTGGACAGTCCCTTCTATTTCTCATTCAAGAATATGCATGTTTGGCACACAAATAAGCATAGTATGTATACAAGTATGTTCTGTAATTTTCCCACTTATTATGTTATGAACATTTTCTATTTTGCTACATGATCATCTTTATTATTTCTAAAGACTATACAATATTTCATATAGTTGACAGGCCACAGTGGTTGCAAGCATTAAACATTTCTCCTTTGAGGAATATTTTACTAATTTCCTCTTTTCTTTCTCTCTATTTTTCTCTCTCCTTCTCCCTCTCTCTGTTTTCTAATTTTCCTCTTTGGACGCTTTAGGCTCTTTTTCCCTCTTCCCAACCTCTTTCTCCTCCATTTTCTTCTTCTCCTATCAGAAGAACAAACAAATAAGCAATGTTTAATGAATATTTGATAACCCTTTACCTTAAGTTGAATAATTTCCCCATAAGGTAAATTCTGAACCAAGAGTAGGAGAGATCATTTATCCCCCAACAACAGAATTTGAGAAGCCCAAGTTAAATCAATATCAGAAATATTTCAAAGGGTGACTCCCTAAGGTCATTTTATGTCTACCAGGCAAGTTAGGTAATTGTCATATTAATTCCAGTCCCTAACAGCCACATTTGTTCTTTTGGGTATTGGGATGAGTCCCACCTGGAGGCTAAGTTATCTCAAATCAGGTCCCAATGCTTATTTCAGCCCCTAAACTATGGATTGTCTTATACAAGTCACTTTCCATTTCTAAATTTTTCTAAACATACAACTTAGATATTAATCCTTCACCACATAAGATTATTTTGAAGAATCGGCCTACTAGAATATTGGCTTCTTGAGGACATGGGTTTTTAGGCTGATTCGGTCATACTCCCCAGCATCCAGAACATTGCCTGGTACATGATAGGTGTTAAATAATTCTTGTTTTAAGACTCATTAAAAAAATTGGGACCATAAATAATCTGGAAAAAGAAACGTGATCTCTTTTTTTCTGTTTTTGGAGGGGGCACCCAGATATGAACCAGAGAAACGTGATCTTCACCCAAGAGAATTTAAAGTGGTAGTTCTTAAACCTTCTGAGAATAAAATGCATCCCTTACATTTGTGCATTTTGAAATATAATTTTACAATAATTCCATAAGCCCAAAGAATCTGAAAATTATTCCATGGATATCAAATGATGCTGTCATAATTACCTCTGGCCTTAAAGAACCTCTAAATTCTAACTTCATTTGACACCATCCTACCAAGGAGAAATAAGAAACAATCCACACCACATGACACAAAGCATCATCCCATTCAGTCTGTCTTATGGTCCTTCAAAATTGGCATTATTATTCCCATTTTATAGCAGCAAAACTGAGACTCAGAAAGATTCAAAGGGCTAATCCAAAATGATGCAATAGTAAGTGCAGAGAAGGGACTAGAACCTGGGTCTTCTAATTCAAGTCCAATACAGCAATTCGAGTTAAATTCCTTCTGTTCCTGGAGCACTGATATGAACAACCTTTGTCTTCTTAGCATTCGATTGATGGTTATTGTTAGTGCAGATAATTTGGGCTTCCTTGTAATGATCAAGACGTTTTTTGCAAAGCAAGGTCTCAGATGATTAGTACAAGGCAGATGCTAATACCATTCTCGACTTCATCTAGAAATTTCTAACTAGAGTTCATTAACTTGTCAGCCCTCATTCCTTTCGAGCACCATACTGCTATAATAAAATGGTGCAAATCGATAGAAGCCTTCAACAGGCTTCATCTGTCTTCCTTTGCTGTTTTTTTTTTTTTTTATTTCTTCTACTTTTGTTCTCTGCTGCTTTAAAAGTAAAACTATTGCTCTGCATATTGGCTGTGCAATTCTGTTTTCACTGTATATTGTGAGTTTTTAGAAATTCTGGTATATCCAGCTTTTCCCAAACACAGGTAATGTTGACTCCTAAAAGTAGGAAAGCGAACTTCCTCTAGTCTTACTCAGCAAATACAGACACTCCCATGAGTCTGCAAATATAGTAAAATATTTTTTCTTACATATAATGTTTTTCAATACCTATGTAGGTGGAAATCTGAAATTTTTTGCAGAGCTCCTTCATTTAGAGAAATGGTGAAGGTATTTTTATCCATGCTTTGTCCAGGAGCTAAATGATTCTCCAAGCTGATGGGAAAAATTTTGTGGAAGTACCTAAGGCTGTTCCCATGTGAGAGTGAGGATGTTTATATAAGTATCTTATTTTTCTTTTCTGCCTTAACATTTTCTCACTTAGTTCTATTAGGAAATTTTGAACTCATTCAACCCCTATTCTAGAAAAGAAATGATCACACCTTGACAACGCCTAGTGAGATGAATGTTTTCTACTATCTTCTTCCCATTCCCCCATCAGCTTCGGTCTTCTCCATGACTTCCTACATATTAGAATCATTTACACTGCGACATGGATTTCTTCTGTAGGACACATTTATATTTGTCCTGAGGAAACACCATGGTTACTTGAATATATTGGTTTCTTACCAACAACTTGGGAATAGACCCAAAGCAAGTAGTCCCTTCCAGATAAACCCTCATTTCTGAATTTGCTTAGATGCTTGTACCTTCTAGCTAATCTCTAAGGCCTTTGGCTCTGGAATTCTCCTTTCATGGAATTCCTATCAAGAAGGATAGACAATATACCCAGAAGATCTGAAAGCAGGGGCACAAACAAACCTTTCCACACCGATGTCCATAGTGGCATTGTTCACAATTGCCAAAAGATGAAAACAATCGAACTGTCCATCACAGATGAATGGATAAACAAAATGTGGTACATACATACAATAGAATATTATGCTTCTGTATGGGGAAATGAGGTACTGAAGCATGCAACATGGATGAATCTTGAGTACATATTGCTGAATGAAATAAGTCAGACAAAAAAGGACAGATATTGTATGCTTTCACTAATATGAACTAACTAGAATATGTAAATTCAGAGTCTTGAAATGTAGAAAATAAGATACTTAGAAATAGACAGAAGCTAGAGAAGGGGGAGCAGTAACCTAATATGTTCAGAATGTATGACGAGGTTGAACTTAGAATGTTTTGAAATAGATATGGAGTGAGGGTAGCCCATTAGAGGAATACAACAAATAGTGCTGTATTGTAGGTGAATTTGGTAGAATTAGTTAAGAGACATGTGTGTCACAGCTACCACTACAAATTTAAATAAGTTCTTATATGAATTAGTACAAATATATGACACTGATACAAAAAGCTATAAAGAATAATAGAATGGTATGTGGGGAAACTATCTATTGCAGGCTATGAACTATAGTTAACAGTAATATCTTAAAATTCTTTCATTATCAGTAACTGGTATACCACACCAATACTAGAGGTCAACAATAGAGGGAGATAAGGCATATGGGGTGTTCGGGGTTTTCTTTTTGTGTGTCTGTATGATATTTTCTTTTCACAGCAATGAAAATAGCCTAAAATTGTGTGCGATGATTGCACAACTAAGTGATAATACTGTGAAATATTGATTATATACTTTGGATGAAATATATGATAGATAAGTGACTATATCTAAGTAAAATCTGCAAAAACATATTTTTGTTAGGAAGTTTTAGGAAAATAAAAACAGATAAGACAAGGAAAGGAATAGCTGCTAAAATTGTCAGTGTAATGCATAATTGCCAAAGCACTTTCAGTATTATATCATGAAAAGTAGAAGACCCATAAGAGAAGCAGAAAGAAAATTCTATAAGGGATTAGTCAGGGGGTGATTTTGTCTGGTAGGAGGAAGGTGCAAGAAGGAGGTGATCTTTGAGATGACCTTTTAAGAATGAGCAAGATTCAGGTCAGAGATAGACTTGTTTTTAAGGTCAGAATATCCAGGACTCTCATTAAAGACTTAGCATATATTAAATTACAAATTAATTCTCACTGCTGTAACAAATAATTTCAAAATTCCAATCACATAGCCCCTACCTAGCTGCAACAGAAGCTGGGAATTGGAAGAAGTCCATGGCCAATGCCAGCACATCAGGTCTGTGCTACACATGAAGACCATCAGTGGTTTGGGACCCAGAGATCCCTGTAGGATCAGCTGAGGTCTCTATTCTAAGTGCTCCACAGTCCAACATCTCCCTAAGAGATGTTTTACTCAGTGCCTTACAGCTGTTATTCCTGAGAACACTTGCCGAAGTTTACTCCATGTCAACCTTGATCTCAGAGACTATTTCCTGGGTAACCTAACTATAACCTAAAGAAGGCAAATTAGGGGCAAAGCAGTCAGAGGGTTGAATTAGAAGCTTTCCTTGAGGACTATCTGTATGGGAAGTGGGGGTTGGGGGGAGGCAAGCCTGAATTGTAGTGTTTGCAGTGTGTTGTCAATTACCATGGTGTAAATATGCAAACCATGGCTGATTTCAAACCACCAACCTGACATTACTGAATGTGGAGTCGTGAAGAGATCAGCAGCAGCAGCTCCAGCACACCACTGAGCCTTCCCCAAACTTCAGCTCAATAAATATGTCCTCTGGGACGCCAATGAGATGGCAGAATAGGACTGATCCACTGTAGGTGCAGACAAAAAACATGAGGCATTGTCTCTTGATTACTTTAAAACAGCAATAAAACTGACTAAAGTTCAGACTCTTGTTATTGCCTTGTGCAGGCAGCTCTAAATGTCAGTGATCGAGTATACAACACACCAGGATGAGTCATGCCCACTCCACCCACTTGGTGGACATCAATTATGCCCTCTCATAGGCTTCAATAACCCTCTGCTAAAAATTTTAATATGGTATTTTTATCATGAGATATTTTATTATTTATCTCCCCCAATAGACTGAGCATTTCAAGGTCACACACTGTGCCTGGGCAATGCAGCAGCTGGCCCAAGTCCTTGGCATGTGGTAGATGTTCAGTACAGATTCATTGACTTCTTAGTTGAAATCACAGGTACAACCTGGTTAACTGAACAATAATCATGAATTCATGAGGGTAGAATTCAGAAATTCAGTTCATTAAGCTTTTATTGAACACTGTACAGTACCCAAGACTCTATGATTGGCATTGTGGGAGAAATTAAGTACGCTCGAGAATTTATCTTCTCTAGGAAAAAATAGAGAAATATGCAATGAGTAAATAAAATACCTTGAGAGAGGTTGAGAAAGCACTTTGGGAGTACAGAGAGGAGGATTTTGATGCCATCTCTAGGGCATCTGTTCACGTTGGCTGAAAGACAGTATTTTAACTGAGCTGTGAAGGATGAAAATATGTTTAAGACACAGCAACTAGAGAAAGGTATTCCAGACAGAGGTTATAATACAGTAGAAAAGTGGGCACTCACCTTGTGACTTAAGTGAACGTTCAAGGTCAAGGACACTGTATGAGAGTAATGGTGGGAAAGTATAGAGTTACAGATGCAACTCTTTAAGTACATCTACGAGCACCTGCACATACTATCAGTGGCAACCAGGCCAATGTGTGGATTCTGTCCTTGTAGAGCTCATCTGAGTTAATCATCAGAACTCAGGAGTTCAGCAGTAAACCATCATGAGCTGGAATATGGGTCCACAGTTCTCTCAGAGAGAAGCCCAGAGACCAAGATGGGAGGAAACCAAACATTATCCCAGAGAGAAGGCTAGACTGGAATCTGCAGCTGGAACTCATATACTCCTACAATTCTCCTGTTCCTGGACCACTTATCTAACAGCTACTCTAATATAAGTTGGAAAGCTTCCTCTCTGCACCATAGCTAAAGGGCTGATCACAGAACTGAAAGTGCAATTACAGAAAAATTATCTCTGGGCTACAACCACATTTCATGAGAATTTTATTGCTTTCACAACTCATGATTTCAATTTTTGGGACTGAGAGTCTCTGCTGAAGCCCAATTTAAACCCTTAATATGCAAGCCTGTGCTTTATGGGCATATGTCAATGCAGAATATGGCAATTTGGGTTTAATTCCCTTGGACTGACCATGATTGTGTGCGGGAAGGAAACCAGTGAGGTTGAGTATACAAACGATATTGTATTAATTGTATGTGATATTTTTTGCTTTACTTCTGATCAGTGACAAGAGTAAGTTCAAGACCAGTGTTCAATTTTCTACTAGGAAATGAATATTTTTATGTGTAGATTTTTAATCTTTACTTCTATATTCTTGTTTAAGGGAAGACTTTAAAATCCCTTTAAAAGTCAGGGCCATACCAAAGCATTTTCAAAGTCTCATAAAAAAATCCTTCAAGCCTCTTTAAGAATAAAATATCTTAATCTTATCCTTTGTATGATGTCAGGATTGAGTGTATTCTGAAGAAATATTGATATAGACTCAAATCAATACCAGTTTTCCATTGTCATGATTCTCTGCCTGCCTTGGACAAGGTGTTTAACCTTGATAAGCCTCAGTTTTGTTCAACAAAAGTTGATATTGCCATATAGTGGGGAGACCCAATTGGCCTTTGTTTTGTTGTTAAAAGAAGCATTAAAATGAACAGATTTGAAGCACTTCTGCACAAACATGTACAAAGCCCAAGACCTGTTAAAGTTAATGTATTGAGAATGTACAGTTATTGGCCATTGAAATAATGTGGATTTTCCTCTAATCTGTTATTGTCCTAGGTTTCCTGCTAAGGTTTTCCCCTTGTATCCCTCAAAAGGCTTAAGAGAACTCAAGATTTAGGGGTTGCAGCCATATGTAACACTGCACTTCTGTGAAAAATAGGATACTGCAAGCTGAAAAGTCGATAAATGGTTGGAGATATGACAAATCTAGAAAACAATTAACTGTCTCAAAATTGCAGCAGAGTTACTAGAGCAGAATAAAGAGGATCTTACTGGACAGCAAATGCTACTAATTTCCAGAGATAATCTGGCTGTCTTGGTGACAAAACCTCCCTCTATAGCTGCCACATCCTGCTTGATTTGTCTGGTGAAGAAAGGCCATGGAGAAAGCATCTTTGAAATTTAAGTGGGAAGAGCATTCTAGGTGAGATGAGAGCTCAGGCTCTGAGTAAACCTGCCTGGATTCAAATTCTTGCTCCACCGCTTCCTAGAATTAAGTCCTTCAACAAAGTATTTAAATGTATGTGCTTCAGTTTCCTCATCTGTATTATGGGTGTATAATGGTACTTATACCACAGAGCTATTGGGAGTATAAAAGGAAAAAAGTGTTTGTAAGACCTAGTGCCAAATGCATAGTAAGTGCTCAGAAAATATCACCATTCATTATTGAATACTCATTGATTTTCAAATATATTTTCCCCTTTGTGAAAGTCTTAAAAGTTTGAAATGGAGAAATATTTGAAAACAAACGAAATAAAAATTGCTCCTTTCCTATGGGGTGAGTTAAGAAAGTAGCTGGGATACTGACCTATTTCTCTTGGTCCCATAATAGATTTTCTTAGCTCCATAATTGAATAGTTGCTGTATTTGTCAATTCTGACTTTGATAAAAGGAGTATGATTCCTCAGTCTTTAAAGGAAGAATGAGTCACACATGGCAATTGAATATTTATAACCCGCTCTCTTCTTTTTTAAGCAGTTGTTGTTTAACCATCCTAACATCAAAACCACTAGGCCCAGGGAAACCTCAGAGGCTTGAGAATATCAAACACGAACGTTTTATTCTCTTTTTCCTGGTAGATCTGACCCACCTTTGAACTTTCAAAGACTACAGTAATCAATGACAGGGTGAAACCTGCGGCATTGCGTACATTACTGTGGTGATGAATTTATTAGTGTAAACTGCATAGCATGGAATAGAGGTTGGGGCTGAATGAAAATGTGAGGATCTGTAATTCACCAAAAAGCACACCACAAAGAGGAGACAGAAACTGAACAGGCTGATGAAAGACACTTCGCTGATTTGGGACGTCACTGAAGAGAGCTACATAAAAGGGATATTCTTGCTTAAGTAGGTTAATAGAACCCTGGTGTCTTAATTAAAATATCTATAACAGAAGAGGAAGAGGAATAGTACTGTAGGTTTGGGGAGGCTTAAACAAAAGAAATTTATGGGGGGAGGGGAATAATTTAGGTTAAATTCTGAGAATAATTCCCTAAGCAAAATAATTTTGCATTTCAATCATAGAGGGTCTTTTAAAATTGGTTGGACAAAGGGGGCAATTGACTTAGTCACTGTGGGAAATAGCTTTCTAATTTTAAAGTCTACAGCCGAAACATCAAGAAGTTAATGAGGAAAATAAAGCAAATAGATAAAAACTGGAGGAACAAATATCTTGAAAATAGACCAAATCCAGAAAATGAGTCCTAGTAATGAGTGTATCCTTTCCTTAAATACCAGGACACTGCTTTCAAACTCCTCCCTCTGGTACTGTATCTATAACAGGAATATGCCATCCTTAACAGGAGCGTTGATTTCACCCCTATTGTAAAGGACAAAAAATTTGAGAACTTGCTATCCCTCAGTCACTATAGGAGTCTGATCAATCAGCTGGGATCTCCATAGGGTAAAAAGATAAAGAAGCCCCTGATTTTATACTTGATAAATACATAAACTGTTTTTCTCAGAGTCTATCGTGGGATAGCCGGTTGTAATCTAAACCTTTCCTTAAGCCCAGCACATAAGATGCCAAGTCCTATTGCAGGGTGACTGCACCAGGCACATCAACAGTCAGCACACCTGCTACCCATTAATGAGGTGATTCAGCTGCAAGGGAGAGAAGAATGGGTGTCCCATCTAATCTGATGATGAAAGAATCAGATGTTAAGTAAAATCACAAGGTTGTTTTGATCTCTGAGGTCATACTAAGGGGGATGGGTCTCAAAAGCTCCAAAAGAAGAAAAGAGATAATGTCAGCTCCCCATCTAATATTAAATATCACTTATTAAATAGATAGGTATTTATTAAATAGACAGTATTTATTAAAGTTAAAAAAAAAAGACGACGCCTGATTTTGCATCCTAATGCAAGCTGGCGAATGAAGCATGGCATTAATAGAAACCATCCCGAACCATCAAACCTGGGCTGCAAAATGAGATGCAGAATGAGTGATCAGTACCTGTTGCCTGTGTGTGTGTGCACGTGTGCATCTTCAGTAAGTTGGAAGGAGCAGGGTTAAGAGGGCATGGGTCAGGGGAGAAGGATATACCAGTTAGAGGAACAGTGCAGAAAAAGACATGAGGTCATGCTAGGACATGGCTTGTGTGGACAGTGATAAGTAGGATAGATGTGGCTGGCACCACAGAAGTTGTGGCTGGTGACATATGCTGGAACCACGTGGAATGTCCTGCTAAGGTGAGATTAAATCTGTCTTCAATGGTGACTGGTGATTTGGCAATATATCACAAGACCTTTACAAAGTTCATAACTTTTGTCCCAGAATTTCCACCTTTGCTAGTTAATTCTAAGAAATGAGCAAGCAAATAAAAATTTATGCAGAATTATTTTCTTCACTTTGTTTATAATAACAAAGAATTCAAAGATGGAAATTCATGACAACATGTCATCACAATAACGGGGAAGTTTAAGAGGATGTTGTTGCATCCACATGATACCATATTGTGTAGCTACTAAAATCACATTTACTGGGTTTTTAACATGGGAAGGAAGAAAGCCTCAGATTTATCATTAGGTTCAAAAAGCAAGATACAAATTACTTTTCAACTTAAGCAAAAAAATAAATTAAATCTGGAAGAAAATATACTAAAATTCTGTTTGTTCAATTAGGGATTGTGAGTAAATTTATTTTTCTTCTGAATTTTGGTTTTCTAAGGCTTGTATAATGGAACTATTCTATTTAGAATCGGAAAAAAATAAATTCTTAAAAAAATAAATATGGTCTGGCATGAGGGTGTGAGCCCACTAAAGTCCATTCCTTCTGCAGATTACTAAACTGAACACTATAGACAAAACACAAACACACACATACACTCACACACCTCAAAACTCTGAAAAGTAAACCAGAGTAGGTGGCTTGCTACGAGTCAAAACTTGAGGAAGCAGGACTTGAAATGGGGAGAGTTTACCAGTTTATTTCTTTCCTGGCTTTGCCTCCAAAGCAAGCTGCAATCACAGAGTAGGGCGATGGCCATTTCTATGGGCTAAGACTCCCATAGAACCCGCAACTTCGCGTCCAGAAAAACAGGAAAAGGGGCCCCTACTGGGTGGCGGGGTTCCTGGAGGGAAAGGAGAGTTTTCATGTCATTATTACTGGTGATGTTTGGTTCACCCTTCAGTTCCTGGAAATTGCCTGGCACATACCAGCTGCTCAATAAATATTTGCTAGAGGGAGAAGGATTCCACTTTGGAGACTGACATACTGTTGCCAGAGCAACCAGCCTTCTCCTCAGCATTGGGCCAATTCTGTTTGTCTGTTTCTGAACACCAGAAGAAATGGTGTGCAACTAGGAGCCTTTCATGTGAAAAATAAGTAAACTCTTGTGATTAAAAACTAGAATTCTCCTCATTTTAATTCTTAAGCACATGGTGACAGCTTGCAATTTAAGAGGTCAAGGAACTGAAAACAACTGAGGAACCAGCAGAATTATATTCCATTGTGTATTGATTCTTGGGCATTTTCTTATTGAGCAGAGTTTGTGGATGGAATTTATCAATACTTAAATTACATATTCTCTCTCTCTGACTCTATTCCTCTTCCTAATTCTCTTTCCCTTTCTTTCTCTACCTTCTCCTCCCCATGTGTATAGATGAGGTGATGAAATATAGCTATGATGCAACGCCACTATATGGGGTGCTTATGATTATAGAGGAAGCCAGAGACCACGAGGGGTCCTTGGGTGGTATAATAGACTCTGTCCATCCACCCACATCCCCTTGGGCTTTGTCATTACAGTGCATGGGGCCAACTTCCAACTTCAGTATTTGCATGTCTTTGTCCAATCACAAGGCAGGCTGCAAATCCAGAGACTGAGAACTGCTGGGAGAGCCTTCAATAAATGAATGTAGGAGCTGGAGTATAAGTACCCCAGCTCTCTCACCTGCCTGTGAGATAACTCTGAGGCATGTGTTCTCTGATTTCTAGAGTTCCCCAGAGCTAAATTGCTTTTTAACTCCCTTTATTAGCTGCCTTCCCTGCCCTGTTTTGCTTCCCCATTCTCCTACCTGAGTCTCCTGAGATCACCTGCTCCCAAATCCTCGTGAAAAGATTCCAATTCCAGGGAAGCCCAGATCAAGAGTGTTGAGGTCCGTGTTGTCATGATTCCAGTGTTTAGCGGTCCATGTTGTTGTGATTCCAGTGTTTAGTGGTCTTGTGTAAAAAAGGAAAGGAGAAGCCAATCAGAGCCCTTAGGTGGGCCACAGAGTGCGTGACAGGTGATGATAATGGAAGAGCATGTGGTAATGGAGGAGGAAGGGGGGGTGTTCTAGTTTGCTAACTGCTGGAATACAACACACCAGAGATGGATTGGCTTTTAATAGAAGGGGATTTATTTCGTTAGTTCTTCAGAGGAAAGGCAGCTAACTTTCAACTGAGGTTCTTTCTTATGTGGGAAGGCACAGGACGATCTCTGCTGGCCTTCTCTCCAGGCCTCTAGGTTCCAACAACTTTCCCCAGGGTGATTCTTTTCTGCATCTCCAAAGACCTGGGCTGAGCTGCGAGTGCTGAGATGAGGTATGCTGAGCTGCTTGGGCTGTGCTACGTTGAGCTCTCTCATTTAAGCACCTGCCAATCAAACCAAACATCATTCATTGCAGCAGGCACCCTCCTAGCCGACTGCAGATGTAATGAACAACAGATGAGGTTCACACGCCATTGGCTCATGTCTACAGCAATAGATCTAGGCACTTTCATCTGGCCAAGTTGACAACTCAATCTAACTACCACAGGGTGGATCCAAGGGAAATACCCGTTGTGGAATCTGGAGGACTTGGCAACCACTTGGAGGTATGTAATGGTGGATACCAAAAAAACCATTAATATAATGTAAGTGTTCGGTCCTCCAAAAGCATTAACTGAGGAAAGGAGGGCAGGAAACCTCATGGTTTTAGGAGGAATGGGTGGGGAAGACATGATTCTCCATTTGTTTTAGGACATGTTGAGTTTGAGGTAACTGCAGAAAAGTCATGTATCATTCATTTTGAAAGTTCCTCAGGGAATACACTCAACAATAACCCACTAAATTGAAAAAGTCGTTTTTCCAAGTGTGAATTTTCAAAGTGAGGCTATCTTTAAGGGCCAGTCATACAGTTATGAGCTTATTCAGATAAGAAAAACACGGGATCTTGGGTACATGCCCACACATCTATAATGTATACT
Organism: Myrmecophaga tridactyla; assembly: GCA_004026745.1. NCBI lineage: Eukaryota > Metazoa > Chordata > Mammalia > Pilosa > Myrmecophagidae > Myrmecophaga > Myrmecophaga tridactyla. Next base: position 15,392 of record PVIY010016940.1, read on the forward strand.
CAAATCAGTACAGGTGTTGAGGCAGGTATTCTTGGGCATATTAGAAAAATATGCCAATCTGTAAAACTCCACAAGATGTTTGAAAGTAGCTATTTAGCATGGATATTTTATCAATGTCCGAGTAGAGCGAAACTGTATCCGTTATATCCCCTTCACCAACACATATGGTTAAATGGGCCTCTGGCAAAAGAATGTAAATAGGTTTAAGACATTTTCACCTTCAGCAAAACTAGCAAATCATCCTAATTTTTGATGTTGCTGCTTTTACTAGATTCATGAAATATTTCAGAGGCATTTGCATCTTTGAAGTATGGTTTGACAAATTTTCTTTCAAACCACATGCTTTTGTTTTATTTATGTATTCATTTTTTAAATTTCATATTAACTAGTGATACAAACCTGGAGAAGTTGACATTTAAGTGTAAATGGCTGGATATGAGGCAGTTTTTTACCATCTTACTTGTGTTTTTTTCTAAGTTCAAGTTTTAAAATATGATGATGGTTTAAGGTAACAAGTAGCAGGGAAAAAAAGCCTGTTTAAGAAAATATGTTCTCCAGGGATGATTCCCCAGCTCCAACAGGGACAGGGTCCCAGACATACATGAAACCACTCAGTGGCTTCTCGTGATTTTCAGGATTGAAAACAATCCCATGTAGTTGGACAAGGCCTAGCTGCTAATGCTCTGTCCAGCCTCTCTTAAAACCTTGCCCCCTGTTCCAGCCCTATTAGTTATATTCTATCTCTGTGACATCTCTCATGCCACTGTCCGGATTTGGAAGAAACTTCCTCTTCTGTGTTTCCTTTACCTGGATGCAGTCCACTTATCCTTCAGATTTCAGCTTCTTCTTGAAAGTGATGGGCTCCTGTTGAGCAGCCCAGGGGTAACTTAGTTTTATGAACTGAGTGTCATGAAAATATGTCTCCCAATATGGTGTGTTGAAGTCCTAAACCCCAGAATATGAACTTATTTGACATAGGGTCATTACAGATGGAATTAGGCAAAATAAAATGAAATCATACTACAGTAGGGTAGACCCTTAATCCAATATGACTGACATCTTTATAAGAAAAGGAAATTTGGACATAGACAGGGAGACATAAGAGAGAACACCATATGTCAAGTGAGGCATAGAACACCATGAATTGCTGGCAAATCTCCAGAAATCAGAAGAGAGGCAAGGAAGGAAGGATTCTCCCCTATGGACATCAAAGGAAGTATGGCCCTGCCAACACCTCGATTTTGGACTTCCAGCCTCCAAAAGTGTGAGATATTTCTATTGTTTTAAACCACTGAGTTTATGGTACTTTGCTATGGCAGTCCTAGCAAACCAAGACACTAAGGTTACCTCCCCATAAACTCCACCATTGTAAAGTGCTAGGCAAACACAGTGTAAATACCCTTCTCTTCCAACCATAGTCTTAGTTTTCTAGGACTGCTATAATAAAATACCATAAACTGGTTGGCTTAAGCAACTGGATGTATCTGCTCACAGTTTGGAGGCTACGATTTCTAGAAATATAAAAACTACACAAAGTGATGCAAGAAGAAATAGAAAACATCAACAAATCTATAACAAGTTACAGAGATTGAGTCAATAATGAAAATCTTCCACCAAAAAAAAGTCTAGGACCAGATGTCCAAAATCAAGATGCCAGCAGGATCAGGTTTGCTTCAAAGTCTTCAGTATTCTGGTTGATGGGTTGGTACCATCCATAGCTCAGTCTCTGCCTCCATTACAGAGCCATCTGTCTCCTGTCTCCTCCTCTGGTTTCTACTGATTCCTGCATTTGAACATCCTCTGCATATAAGGACTTCAGTCATGTTGGATTTAAGATCCACCCTGATTCAATTTGGCCTCATCTTAATGGTATCTTTGAAGATCTGATTTACAAATAAGTTCATATCCACAGGACTCAGGCTTAGGACTTGAACGTGTCTTGGGACTTGAATGTGTACTTGTGGGAGACATGATTCAATACCTAACACTGATTCACTTTCTGATTTTCTGATTTTATGGACTCATAACACATTTGCTACTTTAAATTACTTAGAGGCTACCAAGTATTTGTTTACTGGCTTGTCCTGGTTCAAACTGAAAGCTCTGGAAGATCTTGGACTTTTCCTGCCTTGTTCATTACTCACCAACTATCTCAGTGCTTGGTACCCTGAAGGGAATCAATAAATATTTGTTAAATAAATGAATAAGTCAATATATGCAGAAGTGATAAAGTATAGGATCTACCTTCAATATGCTTATACTCTTGGCAGGGATAAAACATTCTCTAACTTTTATTAATATAGTAGGATAGTACCATAAAAAAAGACTGTCCAGTTGCTGTGGCAATCTAGGGAAAAATGAAGATTACTGAATTTAGTGCAGGGAGTCAAGGAAGACTTCCTGGGGGAGGTGGCAATTGCACTGAAACATGAAGAATGTAGAGAAATTGGCTAAGTGCAGGAAGCAAAGAGAGACTAAAATGAAAGCATATGTACTTATAGAATTTCAAGTAGGTGATGAGAATGAAGTGTAAATCATTTTAGTAGATAACTAGATCACATGATGCCAGACCAATCTGGAGGTGCCACTAGAGCAATGGGGACTCCTTGAATGATTTGGCAGAAGGGAGTGTAATAATCACATCACTCAGGCAGTAGAATGCAGTCAAGAAGGGACACAGAAACACTTGCTCTAGTCCATCATAAAAACCTGGGGCCATTACAATAAACCATCATAACTAGGCTTCAACAAGAATTCATAAAATAACCCCTTTTCCTTATTTCATAGTTTTATTTTTATGGAATCTCAAAAAGTTTAAAAGAGGGTGAAAAGCAAAGAGCAACCATTTGACCTTCTCTGTGATTATGCTCTCGGTCTTGCTTTGATTTATCTCATACATGTTAAGATTTGGTTTTAGTTACTATATTTTGTTAAGGAAATGCAAAACTCTAACCACTTAAATACCAATACATGTTAACCATCCCTTATATGCATACCATTCTGATAAAAGTGAGTTTGGACAAAGTTTTTTTTGGTGCTCTTGGAAATAGTGACTTCATAGTTTGCTTTCTTTCTTTGCTTATCCATTTCAACCACCTTTGAGTCATCTTCTTTATTTCTATACCATCCAGGTTTTTTTTTTATCATTCATTAGTTTATTATTTCATTTAATCACATGACAAATGTGTATTCGCTATCTGCATCAGTTTGGGTAGGATAATTACTGCAGCAAAACAGCAACAAATCCAAACCAAATAGCAGAGATTGTCCTCCATACAGAGATTCAGGGATCCAGGCTTTGTCTATCTAGTGGCTCTACTGAACCCTAGAATTAAAAAGGGGAAGACCACTTATTCCTTTCAAGAACTAAGCAATACTCCCAGAAGAGGGAACAACTGTGTTAGAGTTTTAAGGGTAAGTAGGAGCTTTGCAGGAAGAAAAGGGACTGGGGAGGGCTTTCTAAAAAGAGAAAATAATGCTTTTTTAGAAAAAGAGATATAAAAGTGTGTGGTATATTAAAACAACAGAAAGAAAAAGAGAGAAGAAGCTCTTTGAAGTTAGAAATCTGAGTGTTATGGGGTGTATGTAAAACATATCTGTTGGGCAAGTGAGGGTGTTTAGATATTAAGGTATTTGTGAGTTGGATGTTTGAATAAATAGCAAAAAGGCAATCTATTCAACCCTTTACTTCTTCCTCTTAATGGGTAATATTGTTACTTTCTTTTTTGTTTTAACTTCTACTCACAACAGTGTAGCAAATACCTTTATGAATGTCTGATGTGAATACGTGATTATTTCATTGCATTAAATTCATAGATATCAAGTTCTGACTCAGTGGACATCGATGATTTTAAAACCTGTCGCATCCTGTTGCATTGTTTTTCAGGAAAAAATACCAATTTATACATCCTTTAGAATATGAATGTACCAGTTTACAAACCTTCACAAGCATTGGGCACTTTGTTTCTTTACTATTTCCCAATAGTATAGTCAAGTTACTGGTCTATTACGATGACGTAAACATGTTTGGAGATGACTTAAGCATATTTGGAGAAAAATCGAAGCTTTCTGAAGAGCTGTATAATAAAGCAACTTTGACAAATGAAAATACTCATTAAGGAGGGAAAAATGGAAAAATTCATGTCATGAACAGAACGATTCTGGGAATCAGTAATGTTTAGTTTGGAGAAAAGCATGTCTGCAAAGTGCATGCATGGTGCAGAGTGAGGAACAGCACTCAGCTGTCTTCAGATAGCTAACAGTTGTCAATGTAAAGAAGAGGTAAACAGGCATTCTATATAACTCCAGAAAACAAAATCAAGACCCATGAGACAGATTGTCGTTTAACATAAAGCAGAATTTTGTGAACATTATATATTAAAATGTATATAGAGTTATTTCACACAAAGTTGAGCACCCTACAGTGAAAGAATTCAAATTGAGCCTGGGTGTTATATCGTTATTTTAGAGAAGGCTTCTGCATTGAAGAGAAAATCAAATTGGAATTATAGGCCATCCTGTTCATTTATTTATAAGACACACTTATATACAGGCAGTATGCTAAGTCCATTACCTGAATTATCCAAATTCTTATGGTAAACCTATATCCACTTAATAAGATTTTTTAAATACTCACTGGATACCTGGTATATGCCTAGCCTTGTGCAACCAACTAGAAAGATGTAGTCCCTGCTCGTGTGAAGCCTGCCATCTAAAGCAGAAAAGACATTGATGAAACAATTTTATTGAATAAGCATGTAGTAAAAGGGTCTGCATGGAAAGGACAAGGTACAAGGCAAAAGAGCCCAGGGAAAGCTGTAAGGGGTGCTTGAGCTGAAAGTTGAAGGATGGGGGAAGAGAGTCACCCAGGCAAAGGAAGGGAGGAGTGAAAAAAGGCATTAGTGGTTGAAAGGCCTTCAGACAAGTATCTGTAATCTGAGGATCAGAGAGGACCCCTGTGGCTCAGGAGCAGAGCTAAGACTACAATGACAGCACTTGAGGACAGAGATATTATCAGGTAACAAATCTAGCTGGACCTTCCAGGCCATGATAAGATTATGAGGCCTCATCCTACAAGACTTCACCACCCCCCTCCACCCATCACTTGGCAACCTCTAATCTGATTTCTCTCTCTGCAAATTTGCTATTTCTAGTCATTTCATATAAATGAAAGCCCAATTTTTATCCTTACATGTCTTGCTTGTTTTACTGAACATGCTTTCAAGGTTCTTCCATGTTGCAGCATTTCATCTATCTTCGTTTAGGTGAAGTAAGTGGCTGAATAATATTGCATTGTGTGTATGTACCACATTTTGTTCATCCATTCATTTATTGATAGACATCTGTATTGTTTACAGCTTTTGGCTATTGTGAATAATGCTACTTAAATATTTACATACAAGTGTCTCTTTATGACTCTATTTTCACTCTCTTTGGGTAAATACCCACAAGTGGGGTTGCTGGGTCAAATGGTAATTCTATGTTTAACTTTTGAGAAACTGCCATATTACTTTCCACAGTGGCTGCACCATTCTACATTCCTACCAGCAATGCACTAGGGCTCACATTTCTCCACACCCTCTCTAACACTTGTTACTTTCCATTTTTTAAAATAATATCCATCCTTTTGGGTGAACCATCTCATGGTGCTTTTAATTTGCATTTCTCTAGTGGTTAATGATGTTGAGCACCTTTTCATTTGGTTACTCACCACTTGTATATCTTCTTTAGAGAAATGTCTATTCAAGTCCTTTGCCCATTTTGTCTTTTTGTGTTGATATGTAGGAATTATTTTTATATTCTGGATATTAAACCCTTATATGATATGTGGTTCACAACTATTTCCGTCCATTCTGTAGGTTGTCTTTTTACTTTCTTGATAATGTCCTTTGATGCCAGATGTTTTTAATTTGATGAAATCAAATCGATCTCTTATTTCTTTTGTTGCTTGTGTTTTTGGTGTTATAGGGCCCATTGCTGAATCCTAGACCATTTGTTCCCTGTGTTTTCTTCTAAGAGATTTATAGTTTCAGCTTTCCTTGATCCATTTTGAATTGATTTTTGTATATGGTGTGAGGTATGGATCTAACTTCATTCTTCTACATGTGGTTTTCCCAACACTATTTGTTGAAGGGTATGTTCTTTCTCCATTGTATGTACTTAGCATTCTTGTCAAAAATCAATTGACCATAGATATGTTGGTCTATTTCTGGATTTTCTGGTCTGTTCCACTGATCTATTTGTTTATCTCCATATAAGTAGCATACTGTTTTGATTACAGTCACTTTATAATACAATTGAAATAGGGAAATAGGGGTCCTCTAACCCTGTTGTTCTTTTTTTAAATTGTTTGGTTTTAGCTATTTGGGGTTCCTTGCGCATAAATATTTGAGGATCATTTTTTCTATTTGTGAAAAAAATGGCTGCTAAAATTGTAATAGGAATTGCACTGAATTTGTATATTTCTTTGGGTAATTTTGACATATTAACGATGTCAACTCTTCCAGTCCATGAACATGAGATGTCCTGCCATTTATTTAGGTATTTTAAAATTTCTTTCAGCAGTGTTTTATAGTTTTCAAGTCTTTTGTATCCTTAGTTAAATTTATTCCTAGATATTTCAGGGTTTTTTTTAGGTACTATTATAAATGAAATTGTTTTCTCAATTTCCTCTTCAGCTTCTTCATTGCCAATATATACAAATACAAATAGTTTTTGAGGGTTGATTTTGTTACCTTGCCACTTTGGTCAATTCATTTATTAGCTCTAATCATTTTCTTGTAGTTATCTTTGGGTTTTCTGTATATAAGTCACATCATCTCAAATAGAAGTAGTTTTATTTCTTTCTTCCCAATTCGGATACAAATTATTTCTTTTCTTTGCCTAAATGCTCTGGCAAGAATTACTAGGATAATAGTTACTAGTAATGGCTAAAGCAGGCATCCTTGTCTCATTCCTTAGGGGGGAGATTTCCCCCTCATGTTCTTAGGGGGAAAGATTTAAGTTTTTCACAATTGAGTATGATATTAGCTGTGGATTTTTCATGGATTACCTTTTATCCTGCTAAGAAAGTTTTCTTCAATTTCTATTTTTTCTGGTATTTTTATCAAGAAAGGGTGCTGGATTTTGTCAAATGCCTTTTCTGCATCTATTGAGATAATTGTGTATTTTTTAACTTTCATTATTTTTGTATAGTGTATTACCTTGATTATTTTTCAAATGTTGAGTCACTCTTTCATTACTGGGATGACTCCCACTTAGTCATAATGTATAATATTTTCAATATGTTGTTGAATTTCATTTTCTAATATTTTGTTAAGGATTATTGCACCTATATTCATAAGGAAATTGGTCCTTAGTTTTCTTTACTTGTGATGTTTTTGCCAGGCTTTGGTATCAGAATAATGCTGTCCTTATAAATGAATTAGAAGTGTTCTCTCATCTTGAATTCTTTAAAAGAGTTTGAGAAGTATTGGTCTTAATTGTTTTTTGAATGTTTGGTAGAATTTACCAGTGATTCATGCCCCCCACAAGACACGTTCAACTTCTAATCTCCAGTCCTATGAATATAAACTCATTTGTAAATAGGATCTTCAAAGATACCATTAAAATGAAGCCAAATTGAATCAAGATGACCTTAAATCCAACATGACTGTAGTCTTTCTGAGCAGAAGAAATTCAGAAGCAATGAGTCAGTAGAAGACAGAAGAGGAGCTAGAAGACAGATGGTTATGTAATGGAGTCACAAATTGAGTTGTGGATTGTCAGCAAGTCAACAATGACTTTGCTTTGCTTTTCTCCAAAGTTCGTAAACTTTGGAGAAAGCCTGATCCTGCTTATATCTTGATTTTGGACATCTGGTCTTAGACTTTTTCTTGGTGGAAGATTTTCATCATTGATTCAATCTCTTTAACTTCTTATAGAGGTATATAGATATTTTCTATTGCTTCTTGTGTCAATCTGGGGAATTGATATATTTCTAGATTTTTTTCAATTTCTTCTAGATTTATCTGGCTTGTTGGCATACAATTGTTCATAACATTGTTTATAATCTTTTTAGTTCTGTAAGGTCAGTAGTGATATCACCAGTTTTCCTTCTGATTTTAATTATTTGCATTTTTCTCTTTTTGTTTGTCAGCCTAGCTAAAGACTTGTCCATTTTTTCGATATTTCAGAGAAACAATTTTTTTTGTTCAGTTGTTTTTCTATTCTCACTCTATCTTAATTCAATCTATCTACACTCTATCTTAATTATCTCCTTTCTTCTGCTAACTTTAGTATTACTTTGCTCTTGCTTTTCTAGTTTTTCAACATGTAAAGTTAGATTATTAATTTGAGATCTTTCTTCTTTTTCAACATAGGTTTCCATGGCTATAAATTTCCCTCTGAGCACTGCCTTCATTGAATCCCATAAGTCTGTTTTCATTTATCTCTAAGTAGTTCTAATTTCCCTTGCAATTTTTTTTTAATTTAAAAATTTTTACCATTGGCTGTTTAAGAGTGTGCTGTTTAAATCCAAGTACCCATCAACTGATAACTGGATAAACAAAATGTTGTGTATATATTGCATATATATGATGGACTTTTATGCAGCAGTAAGACAAAATGATGTCCTGAAGTATATGACAGCATGGATGAATATAATGCTGAATGAAATAAACCAGACACAAAAGGACAGATACAGTATGATTTTACTTTTATGATCTTGGTAAAGGTAAGCTCAGAGGCTTATAATAAAGAATATAGGGGACCCAGAAATACATGGAAGCTAGAGGTGGTAAACGGCTAGGTAATGAAGTTGAATTTAAGTGTAAAGGAATGGATAGAAGTGAAGGCAGTTTATTAGTGGGTCTATAAGTAATATTGTCTTATCGAAGGTGAACATGATTGAAAGGCGTTGTATATAGCCATGTATCCCACCGATTAACACTACAAATATAAATAAGTTCTTACATGAACTACTTCAAAGATATGAATCTTGTACAAAGAGTTTGTAATACTGGGGCATAGGGGGAAAACTACTATTGCATGCTATGGGCTATGTTTAACATGAAGACATCAACAATACCACAGCAGTACCAAGGATAAATAATTGGGGTGGGGGGAAGACAAGAGTTAAAGGAAGGTTTGGATTTTCTGTTTGGTAAAGGTATGTTTTTTGGTTATTTTTCTCTTCGGAGCAATGGAAATTGTCCAAAATTGAGAGTTGGAGGATTATACAACTAAGTGAGGATAATGTAAGACATGAACTGTTCACTTTGGACATTATATATGATGCCCAATGGATGGAGGTGGCCAAAGGATACGCCAGCTGAGAGGTAGAATGGTGAACTGTGGTATATACATATGATCAAACATTGTGCTGCTACAGAAAGGGATGAAGTCATGAGGCATGCAAGAATGTGAACGAACCTGGGGAACATTACATGATGTAAAACAAGCCAGGAACAGAAGAGCAAATATTGTATGGTCTCATTTAGAAAATACTTATAAGAAAATTGGGACCTAGGATGTAAGCTCTTACAGCAGTCACATTTAGACCAGAGCTGTAACTGCTAGTTTTAGATTTTGAGAAGCTATGCTATATATGTATAACCTGGTATTTCCCTGGAACTTTGGGTACCTGTGTGACACCTAAATAGGGGTTCTGCATGTCAGAAAGTCAGCATTGTCCCATACAAGAACTGTTAAAGAAATTGAAAAAGAGATCAGGCTTCTATTAGAAATAAGAATGAAGACAATCAAGTTGGGACTAAGGTAAGTCAGAATACAGGGGTAAGGAGGACATTGTCTATATTTTAGAACTTCACCTATTCTATGAGACCAAAGGAAGAGAGACTTATTTTGTCCAAAACCTAAATTTTCTGTAGCACGTTATCTAACTCAGCTTGTTTGGATAGATCATTTAAACAACCCAAACGCATGGAGCCCAGGATTGGAATAAGGGCTTACAAATCTGTATAGCTAACATAATGCCCAGATACATCCCAGAGAATGTTGAGCAGAAACTTAAAAAGCATTGGCAAAGTCCCTTGTGGGATGGGAGAAAAATTATGGGAATATTAAACTTTACCACCAGGGAAACTGCTAATACTATGTCAAACATTAGGGAGTCTGAAGTCTATAGGCCAAGCTCTTGATCTGGAAGCTTATTTGTGTAGCAGCGAAGCTAAGCCTACATATAATAATGCCTAAGAGTTACTTCTAGATGACTTCTTGTGTTGCTCAGATGTGGCCTCTCTCTCTCTAAGACCAACTCTGCAAGGGAAATCATTGCCCTACCCCCTACACTGGACATGACATCCACAGATGAAAGTCTTCCTGGCAACATTAGACCAGCCCTGGCACTGTGGGATTGACAATGCCTTCCTGACCAAAAGGCAGAAAAGAATTGTAACAAATAAAGTATCAGTGGCTGAGAGAGTTCAATTGAGTAGAAAGGCTACTCCGGAGGCTACTCTTATGCATGCTTCCAGTAGATATTGCTATTTATCATGGTTTGCCAAACCCCAAGCCAAACCATTGCTGTTAACCCTAAAGAACACTTAGCGTTCTATCTGAGAATCTACAAAGGTTCCATGTACTATAATTACTTTCCAGATACCTATAATCTCCAGATGGGTTGCTAGGCCAGATAAATCCAGAAACCTGGAGGGGCCAGCCTCTCCAGAACATCAACTGCTTCCATCCCCCATCCCGTATTATTGACAGCCCTTTTCAACATGAAAAAGTTAGAATGGGCATAGCCCAAATACCCTGAATGATTGGGAGAAAGATCAAAGGAGAAGGTGGAATTATAACAGAGAAGATAGGATTTAATTAATGAGTATGACTGCTGAATCATTATATTGATATGGCTTTTAGTCTACAGTGTCTTGGAGCAACTGGAAGGAAAAACCTAAAATTGTGGAACTGTAACCCATACCAAACTCTGAAATCTGTCCTATAACTATTGTTGTGGTGTACTTTGAAATTTATTGCTTTTTTGTATGTATGTTATTTTTCACACACACACACACAAGAGTGGGTTGTTTAATTTCCATGTATTGGTAAAATTTCCAGATTTGTTTCTGTTATGACTTCTAACTCCATTCTATTGTGATCAGGGAGTTTACTTTAATACTTTCAATATTTAAAAATTTATTTAGATTTCTCTTGTGCCCTACATATGATCTATCCAAGAGAATGATCCAGGTGCACTTGAAAACAAGATGTATTCCACCATTGTTGGTCAAAATGTTTTGTATTTGTTCATTTAGAACTAATTTTGTGTGTATGTTATTAAGGTCTTCTATTTCCTTTTTGATCTTCTGTTTAGATGTTCTAGCCAATGTTTAAAGTGGGGTACTGAAATATCCAACTCTCATTTAGAACTGTCTGTTTCTCCCTTCACTTCTGTCAATTTTTGCTTCATATATTTCTGTGCTCTACTGTTAGGTACATGTTTGTTTATAACTGTTAAATCTTCATATTTAATTGGCACTGTTATCAATATATAATGTTCTTCTTTTGTCTCATGTAACAGTTTTTGACTTGAAATTTATTTTGTGTGGTGTCAATATAGCACCCTTGCTCTCTCTTGATTACTACTACCTACAAGAAATATTTTTTCATCATTTCATTTTTCTACAATTTGTAGTCATGGATCTAAGGCAGTCTCTTGTAAATACCATATAGTTGGGTCATGTCTCTCTATCCACTGTGCCAATCTTTGTCTTCTGATTGGAGGTTTGAGTCCATATACATTTAGGAAAATTACAGATTAGGTAATTTACTACTGCCATTTTGCTCATTAATTTTTGTAAATCTTATACCTTTTAGTCCGTTTTTCCTCTATTACTGCAGTTTAGATGATATTTTTATAATGATCCATTTTGAGTCACTTTTCTTTTTCCAGATATTTCCTTTATGGTTACCATGGGAACTACATTTATCATACTAAATATATTGCAATTTAGTTTGTGTATATTCCAACTTGACTTCAATAGACCTCGCATACACAGTATCTGTATCCCTCCACATCTATTTATGTTGTTTATGTCACAAATTTAATCTTTATGCATTGTGTGCCCCATAACAAAGATTTATGCTTGAATTTTTTTATGTGCTTGAATTTTCAGTCTTATAAGAAATGAAAGACAGTGTACAATGAAAAATGAAATAATAATGGCATATATATTTACCAAATTGTTAGTTATACCAAGTTTTTATTTCTTCACCCAGAATTAAGATATTGTCTAGTGTCCTTTCCTTTCAACATGGAGGACTCCACCTATTATTTGCTGTATGACAGGTCTAATGATAATGAACTCCCTCAATTTCTGCTTGCCTGGAAATATGTTGATTCCTCCATCATTTTTCACTGACAACTTTGCTGGGTATATTATTCACAGGTAATTATTTTTTTCAGCACTTTATGTTCTCTTACTGCCTTCTGGCCTCCATGTTTTCTCTTAAGAAATTGGGTATTAATCTTATTAAGAGTCCTTTATATAGGACACATCACTTCTCTTTTGCTGTTTATAAGTCTGTCATTGTTCTTGACCATTGGAAAGCTTGATCAGAATGTGTCTTGGTTCATCCTGCCTGGAGTTCTTGAGCACCTTGGACTTGTGTATTCATATCACTAACCAGATTTGGAAAGTTTTCTGCCATTATTTGTTCATATACATTTTTGGTCCTTTGCCTGTCTCTCCTCCTTCTGGGAATACTATGATGCATATATTGGTAAGCTTGATGGTGTTACAGTTTCTTTAGGCTCTGTTCCCTTTTTTCCTTTCTCCTCCTCAACCTGGACAATTTCAATTGTCTTGCCAAGTCTGTTGATCCTTTCTTCTGCCTCCTCCAAACTGATCTTGAACCTCTCTATGAATTTTCCACTTCAGTTGTTGTACTTTGGAGTTCCAGAATTTCTATTAGCTTCTTCTGTATAATTTCTATCTCATTATTGAAATTCTCATTGTTCATATATTGTTTTCCCGATTTCCTTGTATTCCTTATCCATATTTTCCTTTAGTTCATTGATCCTATTTATGGGAGTTGTTCTATGATCTCTTGTTGTAATTCCAGCAATTTCGGAGGAATTTGCTCTGAAAATTAAATTTAAAGTGGGGTACTAAAATATCCAACTCTCATTTAGAACTGTCTGTTTCTCCCTTCACTTCTGTCAATTTTTGCTTCATGTATTTCATGAAGCAAAATATTAATTTTTTGCTTCAGGTCCTCTGAAATATTTATAAATTATTTTTATTCTTGTTTTGGACCATACTTTCCTGTATCCTTGTATGTCTTATCACATTTTTTTGAGAACTATATGTTCTGAGTATTCTGGTTTATTCACTCCATTAATCTAGCTCTCCCACTTGTCAGTCTGCTGGATTAAGCACAAGAAGGGGGAGAAACAAGGAAGGAAAGAAAGAGTGTAAAAAAAAGAAAATAAAAATACTAATAAACAGGTAAAACACCCCACACAAACACACCAAAAAAAAAAAAAAAGAAGAAGAAGAAGAAAGAAAGAAAAGAAAAAGAAAAAGAAAAAGAAATGAAGGACAAATATTGAAGTACTTTGCCAGAAGCTATTGCTTATGAGGCTAAAACCTAAGCCATCATCCCTGTTCATCCCTCAAGGATCCATTAGACCCAAAAATACAAAACAGGGAAAGAAAAATAACAACCAACAACAAAAAAAAAAGGAAGGAAAAGAAAAAGAGAAAGAGGTACTCTGGCTCTTTATGTCTCTGTAGATACTGGTGTAAAGCCAGAAGAGGCTGCTTATGAGAGAAACTGAGGCTAGTGTTGGTGCTGGGACCTCAGGGATCCACCAGATTAAATAGCACGAGAAAGAAAGAATAAACCCAACCAATGGAAAAGTGCACTAGGTCTTTAAGTTCTGGTAGATGCTAGTGTGAGGCCAGAAGCTGCTGCTGCAGAAAGGGCTGAAACCTATGCCAGAGTCTATGCCTTGCCCTCAAGTATCTGCCAGTGAGGGAGTACTAGCTTTTGATGGTGGTTAGAGCTGGAAGGTACACTAGCTCTTGATGGTGGGAAGAGCTGGAAGTTCTGTTGCCCAGGGTGCCAAAACTGAGGGTAGCTTCCACGATGGTCCCTCAAGGATCCCTCAGACAGACCTTGACCCTCATCCCCAACTTTTACAGGAGGAAGTTTCCTCTGCCAGCCCTGGGAATCCAGGCTGCACTGTCATACCCACAGCTGTTTCTGCAGCCAGTGCTGAGGGTCTGAATAATGTGTGCTGGTCACTGGCGCTTACTCTCATTTACAAAAACTAGCTCTCATCACCCTCTAGCTTCCACTGGAACTCCTGTGGTTTTTCCAAATGTCCATTCTTATTCTAGGATTATCACCTAGTTAATTCCAGCCTTTTTTCCAGTTCTTTCATTTTACCGGTGGAGGGAGTGATTTGTAAAACTTCCTGCCCCACCATTTTGTGCCTGCTCTCTCTCCTGGAGGACATTTTAAATCGATCTTGCTGCCTGCTGGACAGAGAAACTGTGAAGTCACCCCCCACATTTCAGGCTTCCCTCGTGAACCCGTTTTGTCTTTTTTCTCATGGACTATTTTGGCCAAGGCAATTTAACTTTAACCCTACAAGTGTGTAACAACAGAAATGATCAGCAAGTTCATTATATTGGGACCCTATTACTTCCCTGGTGCTAACATTCCGAGGCTTCCATGCCAGTTTTTTTGTTTTGTTTTGGTTTTTGTTCGTTTCCAGGTTGACCATCTTGAAAGCGATTTTTCACTGATATATGATTTTCATTATTGGAGATATTGTTCCCAGTTTCGCTGGTGATCCCATCTAGTCAAGCATGTGTGCTTGAGGACTCCAGGGAACAGTTGCTTGCAGCCTTTTCTCTCAGTTGCATACCACCAGCCTTGAAAAGCTTCAGCAGCATAATTTAGAATTTTGGATTCACTTCATTCCATCCTGTGAATGCTCCAGCCACCACCTTTCTCCTTTCTGCCTTTAAAATGAGCTCAGTAACACCCCACAATAAGGTGAAATGCAGAACTAACGGATAGATTCCGCACCATCCCATTTTATTGTCAGCATAACCCTGTCCACTAAATCTACAGTGCATGACTCAGTTTGGCTGACATTTGGCCTCCAGAATAGTGAGAAAATGGATAATTAGAAATGAAATAAGTTTAGTATCTTAGCTCTCCAACCTCCTAAATTTGCTGCAGAAAGTTTGGTGTCTGTTGGCTGCATCTTCCTTAAGTAGGCAAACTACAGCCCCAGGAGGTAATAAAGTAAAGTTGAAATCTTACCCCAGGTAGAGGCGAGCTGGCTGAACTGTGCATTTGATTGCATACAATGTGAACAGAGTAGCCTAGAATCCTCCTCTTAGCAACTTTCAACACAAGGAGCTCAGCCGTAAGAATGGAATAAATTGGAGATTGATTTCTGCAGTTCCATTCATTCATTTGCAAAAATTTGTAGTCAATTAAACTGTCCCCCTGCAGTAAAGGTAGATGCTCTTTCTGGTCAGTAACTGCCAGTGTTACAGCTATTATTCTCCAGTTTCACTGGAGTGTACAGAAATGGGGGGATAGGAATGGGGTAGGGGGTTGAGGAGGGAGGAGGTAAAGGATTTTCCCTACAGGCATAGATTTCTTTATATATATGGTTGCCAGTAATCTCAAGAAAATGGACAAGGTGATACCACCGCTAGGTTTGTTGAATAGATTCAATGAGATAATATTATAATGTGCCTAATACTGTGCATGACTCAAAATAACTACTCAATAAATGACATTACTTCCGATGACAGCTTCAGTGAGTCCAGCACCTAGTTGGCAGATTAGGGTTAGAAAGATTAGAAAGAAACAAGATTATTTCACCTGAATACTAGAGCCTAAGACACAACATTAAATGTAATCCTCAGGATCCTTTAACTGGATATGGAATCAAAACCCAGAGCATCCTGCCTTTGCATGGAGCCAGTAAATGCTCCTGGCTGCCTTGCCGCAATTCCAACCTCCTCATCACATCCACAGGGTTGTCCACCATCAGACCAGCTAGACCCTTTTAGTCTCACCATTCACTGCTCACTCTTAGCACCCTGCCTCATCCCAGCAGGGATGCTTCCAGTTTTTGCAGTGCTTTGCCTTGTTTAAATATTTCTTCTGAGCAAATGATTTTGTCCCAAAGTTAGGAACATAGAGGAGAGAACAAAGGCAGAGGTTTATGGTTTCCTTACAAGGCTTTCATTGTTTTTCCTTCTAGGTTATTACAGGAACTAGGACAGGTGAAAGGCAGAGAGAGGGTAAGGAGAGCCAAGTTCTTTGGCCAATTCATGCCCCTCTGAGTGCTGGCCTATGAAGAAGACTTTCCAACAGGTGGCAGGTCAAGTCCACGCTGCTTTCTGGACTTGTGTTCCCATACACAGAGAGCAGGGTTGTCCCTCCCCAATCTAGCTTCCCTGAGGTGGCTGGCTAGAAGACTATGCCTTCTAGACTGAGTGTGATGTGATGGGAGGAGGCAGCATGACAGCCAGAAATTTTACTGTGGTTCTAGCTGTAGAATCCCATCTAGACTGGACATCTTGTGAAGACTTGCCTTATGAAGACAGCTACCCGTTTAGTCTCTACTCAGGCACTTTCCCTAGACTGGTCATGGGCAGTTTCCCTGGGAAACCGACACCAAGATGCTGACATTTGCATGCAAAAGATTTATGGAAGAGGGGTCTCACCATCACCACCTGTGCAGGAGGGAGGGGAGTGCAATGGGGCAAGGGGAGGAGGTTGACTGGGATGCAATTACAATGGAGACCTCAACCATCCTGGGATAGGGGGACCTCTGGAGCTGGGACACCGCCACCGCCAGCACACATATGCAGTGTTGTCCTGCCTGGAAGCAAGAGGACCAGGACTTTCTGCTCCCCCTTAGCAGCCATTGTGCTTTATAATCTTCACATCAACTATGAAATGTGTGCAGAGTCTGGAAAAACACTATGAGAACCTCTTATATGATTCCTTTACATGAAATGACCAGAAAAGGCAAATCTAGAGAGCCACAGAGTAGATTGGTGGTTGCCAGAAGCTGGGATGGGAATGGGGAGTGATAAAAGTGTTCTAAAATTTTATTGTGATTGTACAACTCTGTGACTAAACTAATAATCATTGGAGTGGACCCTTCAAACAGCTTAATTTTGTGGGTATTTAAATTATACCTCAACACTGCTTTGAAAATACTGTGCAAAGTAAATGGGGACAGAGATCTAGCCAGGGGGCTTCCAAGTCGACTTTTCCACAAGTCACATGCTCAAATTTGCATTTTAGGAGGAACTGCAGTGCCCTGGGCAGGCAGGGCTGGGCAGAGGAAGGAACCCAACAAATGAATATTTTTAAGCTTCGCCTCCACACAGTTACAGGCATATTTTTTAAATGTGTCAGCTCATGTGACTCCACAGCACAACATCCTCCCATTAGGACAGAATCCCCTCTTCCTGAGCACCATCAACCCCCATCCCTGCTGATGTCTCCCTACCTATTGATCTCTTTCCTTGCTCATTTTCTGTTTCCTCTCTCTAGGGGGCTGGCTCTAAGGTACCTAGTATGAGGAAGGTCTCCATAGCTACTTGTTGAAGAATGAATGCATGAATGAATGATTGGATATGAATCCCTTCTCTCTCCTCTTTTCAAATACTTCCTTTCTTTCTGCCTTCCTCCTTCCCATGACCCCACCCCCAGTCCCTCCTCTGCCCTTCAACTTGTTGGGGTCTCCCCTCAATTTCTGATGCTCTTTGGGACTGCACGAGGTGACACCCCCAGAGATCACAAAACTTAGTGTCAATGTGCTGCTAATTTCCCTTGAGATTGAGAAATAGGGAGGAAAGCAAGTAAGATTGTAGAGCCATGGGCTCGAAGTCAGAAAGGTGAGGGCCCCAGTAGGGCCCCTATGAGTCCTACTCATAGACTGGAGATGTCTCTCTGAGGATGACGGTTCTCCTGTGATGAAATCCAGCATGAGGACACCTCCCTGAAAATGCAGTCTTGACCCTTTGACTTAGGTGAGATGGGATGTGGCTGCTGTAAGCCTTTGGCTTTTCCAGAGTCAGAGACACTGATGGATCATTGTCTCAGCAACTGCAGGGACAGTAAGGACATCCCCCCCAGAGTGGGAGGGTGGAAATATGGCCAGGAGGCAGCGGCAGTCCTTGGCACTCATTCTCCTCTCCAGCACCCAGGAGGGTAGATATCTGTCCCAGTGGCTAATGAGCTGTGTTGAGTTGCAGTGGAAGGTGTATGGAACGGGCTGTGTGGTCATGTGGTATGTCTGCTGCATGTGCTCTGCTCATGAGTATGTGTGTATATGTATGTGTAACTACCCAGTAGATTTTGTGTTTGTGTACGTGCATGTATGTGCGTGCAAGGTGAGTATTTGTGTTTAATGTGAGAGAGAATATTTGATGTCAGTGTGCCTCAGTGAATTGGAAGTGTCAGCATTTAAAATCTGGCCTTAAGCCACCCACAGCTGAATTACTCACTCCTAAAAGGAGCTGCGTGACTTGTCCCCATTTCCTCACTTCCTCTGTCCCAGTATTAATAAGACTCATCCTTCACTTCTGTGCTGTTCCTTAGAGACCTCAGGCCACGTCCATGTGCAATTTCTCATTTCATTCTGATAACCAAGAGGACAGGCAAATCATTTTCCTTTTGCCTCTCTCTGTCCTGTGTCAAGGGGAGAAGCCAGTCTGCATCCCCCACCTCTGCAGGCACCCTCTCCTTCACTTGTCTCCATCACCCACCCCTCCATTTTCTGTGTCTTTATCTTTCTGATTCCACAGTTTGCTTCCTCTGACTCTTTTTTTCTCGTTGAACCCAGCACCATTCCTTCCCTTGCTTTTACTAACAAATTTCTTCCTTTCTTTCGATACCAAAGTGCCCATTTCCCATTTATTATTCTTATGTTTGAGTCTCACACTCTCATAAAGCCATTCTCCCTGATATCACCAATTACCTCTTCCTTGTCAAGCTGACAGCTCCTTATGGTATTTACCCAATGGACACCTCTACCTTGATAGTGTGGCTGGGGACTCAATCCTTCTTAAAATTCTCATCTCTTAGTACTCTGGTTTTCCTTCTTTCACTGACTAACCTTTCCATGGTCTTTGCTGACCTTTTAGAAACCCAGTAAATGGTTGAGTACCTTCCCTTTCTCCCCTTCACTTGGACTGGGTGGTATCAGCTTCCCTATCACCTATAGCTAGTCTTGTACATGGGTGATTCTGACACTTCTCTCTTTCTCATATCTCCCTCCAGAGTGCAACCCTATATCCAACTACACTCTGGAAATCTCCTGTTGAATGTCTAACAAGCTCCTCAAAGTCAACCAGAAATGTGCCCAAGAACTGCTTTTTTTTCCTCTGTGCCCACCATCTTGATAATGACAAGAGTAGAAAGCAGGGAAACCTAGATAGTCACTTTTATCCTGATGTCCACATGGTTCCCACAATCTCTCTGTTCTGACTTCTATAACCCTCTCTTGAATTGATCATATTCCTTTTATCCTTGCTCCTTTTGCCTTATCTTTCCCTGATTTCATTGCCTGGTTTTCCTGAGTCCCTTAAGTCCATCCTACACACTACCATCAGAGATATGCTCTCTGAAAAAAACAAATGCTACTCCCTGATTTTAAATCTCTTGAATACTTCCCAACTCATGTGAGGATGAAGTTCAAATGCCTAGTTAGATATAGGAGCTTACCTGATCTGTCTTCACTTGCCTTTCACTTCAGCTCACCTCTCATCCTCTGCTTTTCTCAACTGTGTGCAATTATTGGAATGTAGAGTTGGATCTGTTAGCTTTTGCTATGTAACAAACAACACCAATATTTAGTGACTTAAAACAAAAGTCATTTGTTTAGGTCATGATTTTCTGGATCAGCAATTTGGGCTGGCTCAGCCAGGTCATTTTTCTGGTCTTGGATGGAATCAGTGATTGATCTTACCTGTAAACAGATGCTGAGAGATGGCTGGAGGTCAACCAGGGTCTTGGAGACATCTGTAATATGTGTCTTACATATCTGGCCTTTTTCAAATTTTGAAAAGTCTCGCAAAGCCTAAGCTCTGAATTGGAACATCATTTCCACCAAATTTTATTGGTCAAAGCATGAGACCAGCCCAGATTCAGGAGGTGGCCAGTCACGACCTGTTGATGGGAGGAGCTACAGAGTCATTTCAACAGTGTGGATAAGGAAGGGGAAGAATTGTGGCCATTTTTGTAACCTTTCGTCACCATGCTCTCCCCCTTCCTTTTCTGCCTGGTTAATGCCTACTTTGAGTAAACCTTATTCTGGAAAGAAGGAGACACCTCTTCTCACATGGCCCCTTTATTTTTAATATTATAGGCTGTATTACACAATATTCTAACTGCCTTTTCCTTTGGCTATCTATACAACTAGAATCTGTGCCTCTTGAGTTCAGAACCCTTCTTTTTCTCTCTTTGTACCCCAGAATCAAAAGGGTGCCTATCACACAATCAGTCCTTAGAATTGCACTATACTTTTTCAAATAGATCAATCAAAATCCCCTAGGAAGGATGTGCGTTAAGATGTAAATCTAGGGCTTTTATACTCGGGTAAATTTAGTTTTAATCCCAGTTACTAGCACGTGTACCCTCATTAGTAAGAAAATCTCCGTGAGCACCAGTTTCCTCCCCTATAAAACTTACACACTAGTAATAACCTTCCATAGAGTTTTCCATAGAGGATGAATTGAGATAACACATATAATGCTCTTAGCCCAGTGCCTGCCATACTAAGTGCTCAAAAATTGCTTGTTAAATAGTACATTAGTTTCATAGGGATGCTGCTACAAAGTACTACACAATGGGCGGCTTAAAACAAAAGAAATGTATTTTCTCACCATTCTGGAGGCCATGAATCAGAAATCAACTTGTTTGTGGAGTCCTATCTCCTCTGAAGGCTCCAGGGAAGAATTTAGTCCATGTATCTCTCTTCTGCGGTTCTCAGCAGTCCTTGGCATTCCCTGACTTATAGATGTATCACTCCAATCTCTGGCTCTGTTCTTAGTTGGGGTTTTTCCCTGTGTGTCTTTACGTGGTCTTCTTAGGGCCCATCCTAATCCAGTAAGACCTTGTCTTATCTAATTATATCTGCAACAACCTGTTTCCAAATAAAGCCACATTCTTTGGTAACTAGGGTTACAACTTCAACAGGTCATATTGAGGGACACAATTCAACCCACAATGGTTGGTTTCATAATAATAGTAAGTAGAATCATGGTTACCCTGCGCATGAATCATACACATCTTCACTTTCTCCTCCCAGCCTGACCACAGGTGATCCTGGACCATCCTCTCCTCTTTCTGCCATGCCCTAGGTCCATGTAATGTAGTTTAAGCTGTTTATTTTCCCATCCCCCAACCTGCTCCATTCCACAGTTCTACTCCATATTCTATCTGGTGACTGACAGAAGGGGTCACCTTGACCCCAAACATAAAGGTTCAACCACAGATATTCAAACATAAATAACCTTCTAAGCTCCCCAATTTGCTCATCTCTACTGACATTGCCTCATAGGTACAGTTGCATTTTCACAAGATGGAGTGACAGATACACACACAATTGCACCTAAATACAGTTACTCACACTAGTATATGTCTAATATGCATCTATTTTATGATTGTCAGCCAAATCAGATATTATGCCTCCTCTGTGGACCCAGTCCCACAAAAGCACATGGCTTCAGAGCACAGACACATATACACATACACACACACATTCATTTTCTCTGACAGTATCAAAAGTAGATACAGCCACAAATACAGAGATAGACTTTTGCTGTCAAATAC
This sequence comes from Myrmecophaga tridactyla, assembly GCA_004026745.1. Classification (NCBI taxonomy): domain Eukaryota; kingdom Metazoa; phylum Chordata; class Mammalia; order Pilosa; family Myrmecophagidae; genus Myrmecophaga; species Myrmecophaga tridactyla. Next base: position 37,229 of record PVIY010016940.1, read on the forward strand.
ATAGTTATAGATACTCAATCACAGACAAAGACAAGCAGAGCCATGGATATAAAAACACAAAGTTATTGGTAAATACTTATTGAGGTTTCTTTCCATGAAGGAAGGTAAAGGATTGGAGTAAAAGGGTAGCATTGCCCCAGGATATTCCTTTAGGGTATCCGCTGTCCAGGCCTGGGGATTCACATGGAGGCCTCTCTAAAGTACATCACCTCCTATTCCTTCCAGACTCAGAGCCCTCTCCCCTTTCCTTAGGCATTTCAGATCCAGGGGCTGATACAATTGTGCTTGTTGCCACATGTGCTGTGGGAGTAAAGGGAGGGGAGTGGCAGTTATGGGGTTGACCACTTGGTCAACTGGGAGGATATGAGAATTCCTTGGGAATGCAGGAACTGACTGACCACTCTGAGCACCTATGAGGACAAAATTATCACCCATTCCTAGGCTGGAAAACATGCCTTCATTATAAACAATGGAAATCTTGTTATTAGTGACAGTATGCTTTTTCATTACTTTAAACACATTTACACATATATTGTCATGGAGAACTGAAACCTCAGATTGCTCCATTATGGAGTTGAACCACCTATCCCTTACATTTGCACAGAACTTTAAATCTTTTCAAAGTGTTTTCCTAGACATTCTTTCATCTGAGTCACAAGATTTTTTTTATGAGACTCATATATTGCACATAATTTACATATTTTTCTTTTCTTTTGCCATCACCTTATAAATCAATAGAATCTTCATAGATGCTATAATCAGTTTTTTATGAATATAACCCACTCTGATTTTCACTGCTTTCCCTTTGTCCCACCTTTTCTTTCTTTCTCTTTGCTGCTGATCTTGTTTTGTTTTGTTTCACTAAACTCATGAGACTGATGACTTATAGAAGCTTTCATAAGAATTAGCCAGTCTTGTTTTTATGTTTTCTGTTTGACTTTTCTAAGTAAATTTTCCTTTAAAACAATAAATAATATATATCTATGTCTATCTCTTTACATCTAGATCTAACTAAAGACACATATACATCTAGATATACAGGTACATATACATCTAGATCCACATGTAGAGGTAGAATATACTTTTATAGGACCAGTCATGGTATATAAATAATATTTGCCAAGTGATTTTGATAGGGACCTTTTTCTCAACTTTGAGATGTTTACTTTTGTTGATACACAAGATAATATTATTTAGTATGTGGCATTAAATGAGATTGTTATGCTGACAATGATACTCCATTTCCAGTTCTCTCACACCTCCAATCAGGTTGATCATCAAGCTGAGGCTTTCTCCTTATATCTCCTTAACACTCATTAGTCCTTTCTTATCTCTCTTTTAAAGAGAGAGGGATTTCTTTCCATAGGCAACAATTTATAGCTAGAATTTAATAACATCACTTGGTCTCTCTCCAGTATGTTTATTTGTCTTCTTTCTTTTTAATAGAAAGTGATGATGGTACTTCATTTTAAATCATACTATGAAGTTTACTTTTTGAATCTATTTAATTAATTAACAAGATGAGTTACAGATAGGGTAAATATCATGACACTGTTACCCTAGTGATATAAATTTGAGAAATACTACTTGGGAAGTGCATGGCAAAATTAGATCATCCCTCCATATTGTCTACAAATGTCCATGATACCTGCTATAGGTTTGAACTTTGAGGATCATTTTGTCCCTATTCATTTGTGAGTGTAATGACCTTGCCATCTGTGCTGGTTTAAAACTGTTGTGTACCCCCCAGAAAAGCCATGTTCTTTAACCCTAATTCAGTATTGTTGCTTGGGGTCCTTTTTTTTTTTATTGTTTTTTGCATAGGCAGGTTCTGGGAATTGAACCTGGGTCTCTGGCATGGCAGGTGAGAATTCTGCCACTGAGCCACTGTCGCACGACCCAGTTGGGATCTTTTTGATTAAGTTATTTCCATAGAGATGTGACCCACCCAATTGTGCGTGGCTTACAGGAGCCCTTTAACAGGGAACCATTTTGGGAAAGGTTTAGATCCCAAACAGCCAGAGACCTTTAGAGACGCAAAAAGAAAATGCCCTTGGGGAAGCCATTTGAAGAAGCTGGGAGACAAAGCTAGCAGAAGTTGCCATCTGACTTCCCATCCAAGAAAGAAACCCCAAATGTCATTGGCCCTTTCTTATATCAAGTTACCTTTCTCTGAATGCCTTAGTTTGCACATTTTCATAGCCTTAGAACTGTAAACCTACAACTTAATAAATTCTCTTTTTAAGAACTGTTCCATTTCTGGTATATCGTATTCCAGCAGGACTAGCAATCCAAAACACCATCTAGTGTAAAGACAGTGACGTTCATGTACAGTGAGTTCTATGGGTTCCTAACCAGGTAAGTAACCCACTTGCTCAGCAGCAATACACAAGCACTGGGGGACAAATAAATCAAGACTGACAATGTGAATAGAATGATTCAGAAGATAGGATTTAATAGCTAATGATAGTCATTGCGAATCACAATGACAACTTTAGTATGTTTCTAACGATGTACTTGCTAACACTAATGAGGTTTGATAGAGTAAAATTAACAATGTCCAAACAGCTGATTGCTTTCATTACAAAGAAACCATATCAGAGAACAGACTGATACATCCTTTCCATGGGGAATTTTAGTCAATTGATTTTATTTTCTCTTTTAGGATATATTTAAATTTGCAAGAACTTCTCCAGTCCCAAGACAAAAGAGATCCATTGTGGTATCTCCTATTTTAATTCCAGAGAATCAGAGACAACCTTTCCCAAGAGATGTTGGCAAGGTAAGTCAGACAAATGACAAATGGCAAAAGCACAATTTTAAGAGTTGACTGTGATTGTCTTGGTGACCAGCTGGAATTGCCTTCAATTCCTTTACAATCAGAGGTCAAATGGTTTTGACAATAAAAGAATTTAACAGGTTATTAAAAAATATGCAAGAACTTGGAAAAAAAGGATGAGGAGAAAAACTTTGAATGTTGTATTTGAAGATCTACACGGTAGATAATGATCTGAAATTATGCCTAGAGGCTGTTGGTTAGCAAATGGATTTGTTGTTTTTGTAGATGATGTCCAAGGGACCAGCCATGTAGGGCTTCTTATGATAGCAGCACATTGTTGATGCGTGGTCTTTTTATTGAGATTGTAGTTTTAGAAAATGCAGGTCTGTGAACATAATTGGGTCAGCTTTCTAAAGACTAAATTGGCTCAAGGATATTACATCATATTAACCAAATCCAGAAAATAATGTTGCATGAAGCAAAACAATTGTTTTCAGGAAGAAGTATTCACTATTAAATGTGGATATTGCCTCCTCAATATGTCCTGCCCTTTAATAGGAAAGTCTCCATGGAGAATCAAATTAAAACCAGATGGTATTATTGATAAACATGGAATTTGAACAATTAATTTAATGAAGGCTCTTAATGACTGCTGTTATTAAGCTAATCATTCATTCATTAAATAAATGTGGAGCACTGTTATATGTCAGACTGTAAGCTTGGGACTGGATGGATATAGCTTGAACACAGAGCCAGATCCCTGTTGTCAGAGTTAATATAGTAGAGGAGGATACAGACATTTAGATAAGTAAATAAACAAGAAAATTGCAGAGATGAAAAATGACATACAGAACAGAAACAAGATAATGTGAAAGAGAGTAAATGGCAGACCTGGAGGAAAAGAGGGAGGGAACTCTTTTTTTTTTTTTTTAAATTTGCATATGGGCAGGAGGCACCAGGGATCGAACTCTAGACCTCCAGCACGGCAGGTCGGAGCTCTGCCTGCTGAGCCAGGGCAGCCGCCAGGGAGGGAACTCTTTACACAGATAGCTGGGCAGGCTGACCAGTGTTGCTGACATTGAGCTGAGAAGGGAGGGATGAGAAAGGGCCAGCCATGAGAAGAGTTGGTAAACTAAATTCTTGGCAGAGAGAACTGCACATGCAAAGGCTTGGATATGAGAAAGGACGCAGCATAGGTGAGCAGCAAGAGCCTGGGTGACTGTATCCTATGTGCAAGCAAGGAAGAGTGGCAAGAGTTGGATTCAGAGAAGCCAGCAGGTCATGCAGATCCTTGAAGTTCATCGTGGGGAGTCAAGATTTTACCATAAGTGCAGTGAGGTTTCCCCAGGGGAGAGTGTGTTTACAAAGATCCCTCTGGTGGTCTTGTGGAACATGACTTGTGGGGAGGGAGCAGGGTGTAGGAACAGAAGCGAAGAGAGCCACCTTGAAGAGGGTTTGATGATAGACTTGGCAAGAGACTATGGTTTTACAAATCTATTTCTATTGGAAAGTTAGTATTAATAATAATCCAATACTCTGTTAGTATTTCTGATTCTTTATGATTTTTAAACTGCCGTTATTCCAAGGATGACTTTCTTGGAATAGAATCTTCCCAGGAGTTCATTATGTGGCACAGAGGGAAGCAGAGCTGCTCCAAGTGGACAGGAGAAAGTGAGGCCAATGGACCTCCTTGGACAGCTGTTGCCACTGTCATGGTGATTGTGTGGATGTCCCATGACTCAGCACAACTCTGTTTGAAAATGGTTATAATTGAGTACAACACTTGCCCAATGTTCTGAGTCCATGAGTCTGCAAGGCAATAGTCCCCAAAGTTTCAGAGACCTAAGACACATCCTGGTCCTTTAGAACTCCTTTACAAGTCGAGGGTTCTCAACCCTCACTGTGCATCAGAATCGCCTAGGACAATTAGAAACTATAGGTGCCAGGGCCCCATCCTCAAAGAGTTGATTCCATTGGTCATGGATTGAGGTCCAAGCATCAGTATTTTGTTAAAGCTCCCAGATGATTCCTATGTGCAGCCTGGGTTGAGAACCACTGATCTAATCTGGTCCTCCTCCAAGTGACTATGGACTTAAGCATCAGCTTCACTGGAAAACCTGTGGGAAATCTATGTTCTCAAGTCCCATTCCAGGTCTTTTGAACAAGAAGCTCTCTGGGTGAGGTCAGAATTCTGCTTTTACGAGCCCTCCAGGTAATTCTGATGCATACCCAGGTTTACAGAGGATTGATCTAAAGTATTAATGCCCACCATTAATCCATACTAATTTTTTTCATTATTTGAGTTGGAATTGGTGCCATTGGTGTTGGTAATTGAATTAATTAATTCTATCAACCACATTGTAATACGGAAAATTATGCATTCCAATTTGTCTGGAAAATCCCAGTTGTGATACTGATTGTCCTGGCATAATTATTACAGCTGTTGTTTCCTTTTAAAAGTATCCAGATTTGAGCAAAAATTATATAGTTATGCTATACTTTTCTTTAATCCCACACATTCATCCTTCTGAGTACATTTGGGTACTTTTCACAAGCATTCTTCCTTAAGATATTTAATAGGTCAGTAGGTGCGCAGCTAAGTAGGGACATTCTTCTGCAGTGTTTCTTACTTATTACAGGTGCAAAAGGCAATTTTGTGCTCAGCCTGAGGACTGCCCTTTTCTTAGCCCTCCATATGCTGACCACAAAAAGTGTTTCTCTACCTGCTCTCTCTACAGAGCAGCTGCTTTTCTAAGTGTGAGTGTGAGTCTACCAAACCTCCAGATGACTTGCAGAATAACTGCATTACCTTGCAAAATCTGTATGTCCATGCTTTTTATACCTTGAAAGGGATATTTTTTCCTCTTAATAACTTTTTGTTGTTATTTATTCATTTTATTATTTTCTTCATAACTTACTTTCTTCAGTTCCACCAACAGATAACAAGCTACATTTTGCACAGCCATGGGAAAGAATACAAGTGTCTTCCTTGCATTGCTGGGGTTGTGGGAAGAGGGAAAGGAGGCCAGAGAGCTTCCCCATATCATGCCTCTCCATGCCACCCAGACTCCCTCATTCAGGGGATGTCCAGTTTTACAAATAATGCATGTTAGCCTTCAGTAAGGAACACTGTCTGAAGGAGAGATTCTGTGGCTATAAAAGTATAAAGACAATTACCTTAGTTTGGGTTCCCCCAAGAGCAGACACTGAGCCAAAAATTCAAATGCAGGTAGTTTATTTAGGAGGTGAAGATAATATAGGTAAGGAAGTGAGGAAGTGAGCAGGGACAAGGAAGGCAGGCAAGGGAGGTGTGTTTGTCAAGCCAACTACCTCCATGGGCAGCTGGAGTGTAATCCCATCGGGACGCTCTGGGAAATGGGGTGAAACACTCCCTCAAGACCAGCCCACACACAAGGGGTGGGAGCTGGGGTATTTATATATACTTACTCCCATTAGTCCTTGGTTAAGGTGACTCTCAGGGGTGTTAAGTCCCAGCATGTCCAGCCAGCCCTATGCCAGGCTCCTGAGGTTCTGGGTGAGCCTTCAGGCAGAGGTGCTATTCAGCAGCTGGGAGTCTGCTGGCATGCCCTGAAAAGTAAAGTCTCAGGGATGGGGACAGGTCACTGAGGGCTTCTGCTCCACTAAACTTGCTATAAATGCATTTGCATTGTGGGCTGGGATTTCTGTCATTGTAATTGCCCATGCACCTGGCAGGGCTCCTGTCACTCGGTCATCCTCTACTTTCTTGTATATGGTGCCTTTGAATCCCACTGTACTTACCTCTCTCCATTAATACGTAACTGCTGCACCCCAGGAGGGAAAGAAGTCTCACAAATTCAATCCAGTTCTTGCCAACAAATGTATTTCAGTATCTTCTGGCTACAAAGCATCGTCCTAGAGGCTGGGGATTTAATGACAAAGAAAACAGACAAGGCCTTTAACATTATAGGATTATTGAGTAATGAGAAAAAAAATCATCACTCATTTATTATTATTTGACTGCTACCATGTTTGGCACTTTCATCTATTACGCTGAATTCCCATAATAACGACTCCTATGTAGATTTTCTAACACTCCAATGAGAGTGACAAGATCAGAGGGAAGAAATAACCTGTCCAAAGTCACACAGCTATTTAGTAGCCGAGGCAAGTGTTGTGGCAGCTCATTGAGATTTCAAAGTTTGTGCTCTAATGCAATATGCTCAGGGGCTGTGAAACTCAATCTGGGAGTTCTCTTCCATAGAATAAAATTTCTTGACTGACAGTTGTAGTCTTCGAAACAGCCTTAAAAATAGGTGTAATTCTTTGGAATGTACCAAAAATGAGAAGCATAGAGGGATGGATCAATGGATAGATAAATGATAAAGCAAGTATGATGAAATGTTAATGGTAGAATATAGTTGGTGGGTACATGGATGCTTGGTGTAAAATTTTTCCAATATCCCTTAGTGTTTGAAAATTTCATAATAAGATATTGAAAAAATGATAATTAAATATTAAATTATCATAAAAGAGACAGGGGTTGACATGCTACCACAAAAGCACTTTTATATGTTTCTCAATTCAAGAGGGTGAATGATAAATAATTGTCTGTTCCTAGATTTTTTTTTTTTGATGTATCACATCATAATCTGAATTCATTTAAAGAAAAGAGAACCCGTACGAAAGGATAAAGACATCAAAAATAAGCTGCTGTGATGGATTCTCCCTCCGTGGAGGGTTTTGCTCAGTTGGGGGCCATGCCCTTTGTGCATGACCACAGAAAGATGACAGGGATAGCTCTAAGGATGAGACGAACTATTGACTGATGCACTACTTATCTAGCTGCCAAATTGTTAATTAGTTGGAAAATAGCTAAATTACTAGAATTCTGGAGGTATTTCTCCATCATAAGAGGGAATCATATTACAACTCTGATGTTCTGTGTTGCTGCTGCTTGCTCAGCAGCTGGCTGGGAGCAAGGTGGGGGGGGGAGCAAGGTGGGGGGTGGTGGATGGACCAGCAGTCTGCCAGGCAGCTCAGAACATGCCTGGCCATGGGGGAATGATTTTACCCCCCAGACCTCTGTGCTCTTTTCCATGGTATGTTCTGCCCTAAAATCTCTCAGTGTTTCTGAAGGATAGGTAAAACACACAGCTGTGAGACACGTCTGTCCCCTCCCATTTTTTGAATTCTGGAAGATCTGGAAGTGGGTACCCTAGAGAGAGATGTGTAGTTTCCAACATGTGCTTCTCAGTTTTCCTCTTCTGTTTCAAAGTCTGTTTCAAAATTTGGGTCATAAATAATTTCTCAGTTTTACCAACTTTTCACTGATAAATATTTGATCATGTCTTTGGAGATTTTTTAGTTTTTCGACCCAATTGATTGAGAGCAGAGGATTTTAAATCTGTGAGGCAGCATGGAGATCTTTAGGAGATGTATTTTATTCTGTTTTATATTAAGTTTGAAAGACAAGTCATTTATGAAATGCTTATTAGGGATTCTACTTTCATCACAAACCCTTTCCATCAAAACCAATGAAAGCACATTTTACTGAAAATCCTTTTTTTATACTCTCTATAAATTGGTAGAATGGGCATTTAGAAGGCCAACTTTAACCCAAGATGGAAGAAATATATAATTGGGTCATGTGCTCTCCGTAAAGGGAATCAACATAGATCATTAGATGAAATCATGAAAACCACTCGACCAGAACTCTGCTTTGATTGTGCTATGAATGGAAGTCATACACGGGCATGATATATGGCAGTTCCTAAATATTTCTCAGAGTTCCAGGCATGTAGTTTATTGGAAATCTCCCCAATAATCCCCATTTTTCCAACTATGCCCACCTTTGCTAATAAGTGCCAAGGGGTTCAGTGGTGCTGGAATTGAATTCATTTTACTCTATTTAATCGTCATTAGCATTACTCTGAGAGCCCCTGGGTGCCAAGCTGCTTTCACAGGATGTGTAGCAGAGAGCTGAGACTGGATTCCCAGCACTCCTCCATTTCACACTCCTTACTGACGAGCTTGCCTTGCTGCGTCCTATTGTCTGATGTGTTTATTAACTGCCCCCTTTAAAATCCATTATGTCACACTCTTTATCCAGGTCTAGCTACCTGCCCTTTTCTCAGAAATTTGTATCCTCTTATTTTCCCTCTTTTAAGGCAGTTTTACTCAATAACTAAAACTTACCATCAGCTAGCATATGGGAGAGAACTTAGAATACTGGGGATCTAAGATGCCTAGAGGTACAGCACTCAAAATTCTTGTTGACGGGAACATCAGAGTTTATTTCTACATTCTGCAACCTCACCCCCATGTATGTATGCCTTTCCTGACTCCACGTCTTTGACCTCTTTGATTTCCTAGGACACACTCTCTTTACTCTCACTCCGCTGAATCTGCCCTAGTTTATATTTTAAGGCTGTACTGTCCAATAGAACATACACATCATTGCAGAAAGTTCTACATCAGTGCAGTCCAATGTGGTACCTGACAACCACATTGGCTATTGAGCACTTGAAAAGTGGCTAGTATGAGAAGGAACTGAATTTTTAATAATTTTAATTTTTAATTTAAACACTGAAACCCAATTCAGTTATTAGAAAACTTTTAAGCATGTTTGGAGCAACCCAGATATGTAAATATACCTTTTCAACTGTAAATTTTATAAAGAATTCAAAATATAGATGAAATATTTCCTGAAAAATGTAACATCCAAACTGAGATATACTATACGAGACATATTGGATTTCAAAGACTTAGTACACCCACCAAAAAAGAATGTGAAATATTCCATTAACAATTTTTTATTTTGATTCCATATTGAAATAAACATATTTCGGATATATTGGGTTAGATAAAATATATGATTAAAATTAATCTCACGAGTTTTGTTTTACTTTCTGTTTAATAAGACTACCAGAATGTTTAAAATTATTCATATGACTCACATTATATTTTATTGGACAGTACTGGCCTAAACCCTATTTTTGATATAGACTTCTCCATAGAAGTTTTGTTTGAAATCCTTAGCATATCATTTATACCTCTTTAGTAGTAATTTATATGATCTGAGCTGCTAAATAGTTCCTTTTGTACTTTTCTTATCTTCCCATTAATTCATGATGACTGTAATTCATTAAGTACAGTGAGCCAGCAGAGTGCCCAACACATAAGTAAAGCTAAAATATTCTTTGACTTGAATTCTAGCCAGGCCTATGGCTTGTCAGATAAGCCATTCACTGGTTACTGATTAATTAAAGCCATCATAGCTTGGTTTGTTGTTAGAATGGAATTAACAGACCATTATATGATCAGTCTGGATATTTCCAGCAAATTTTAATTTTCCATGATGGCAGTATAGCCACCAGATAAATTGCTTGGCAGTCAACCATTATGATGGACTTTGTGTGTCTTTGTTCACACGTGTGTGTGTGTGTATTTGAGTATGTCTAGAGAAAAAGAGAGAGAAAGCCGGTATTTCCAGATTTGTTCCACATGCTCAGATATTTTAATTCTTCTTAAATAAAAACACTAACTCTTATCTTTTATTCACAGTTGAAGAGATTTAATTCTAACTTATTTTACTAAGTCTAAAAAGGCTTATATTCACCATTTGCAAGTATTGCCCTTCTTCTGCAAAGTTTAATTAATGATAAAATATAATTGAGTTGTTTTGGTTCCTTGCCAAATACATATGTATGCTGAAATACCCTCCATTGATATATATCCAGCAAATAAAGGCATCTGAGCCTGTGGAGGAAGCACTATTTTCAGTCCTGGGTTTATCATCCTTTCACTTCTCAATTTGAATGCTTCCTAGGGCTATATTGTTATGTACATTTGGCCTCAGACTGAATTTATATTTAATTATTTGTGGACAATAAAGAGCCTGGCATTTCCGTTTGAATTAGCACTCAAGGCTTGGGGGTGTTGAGGAAGTTCCAAATACAACTAGAATCTTCAACACTTAATAAGTGTTAGGATCTAAGCTAAGCATGGCTTTCTTTTTTTTGTCCTGTTTAGTTCTTACGACTAGTTATAATGCAGACGATATCATACCCATGTCTCTGACAAGGAAACTGAAATCAGTACAGATGAGGTAATTTGCCCTAGTAACCCATTTAAACAGGTGGGATGCTGAGATCCAAACTCAGGTCTCTTCAATGGCTAAGCAGTGATCTTTCCACCATAATGTGCATGGACGCTTACATTTTCCACAGGGATTCACTGGTTGCAAAATACACTTGCATGAATTGTCATTTGACCCTCACAATACCCTCAGAAGTAAATATCATATACAGCTGAGGAAAGTGAAGCTCAGAGGCTTCATGCAAGATGAGTCTGTCTGTTTTGCAAGTTGAGTCCCTTTTGTTTTGCTCCCTGTAATACATCAGGGTGCCAGATAGATTTCAAAAAGCACATAGCATGGGTCAAAGAATGGCTTTATTGGAGAAGGAGGAAACATACAGAAAAACATAGAAAACTATCAGAATCTCAGAATTACCTGGGATTATCACTTTCTTTGTTGTAAATACTCCCACAGTTGTCAATTTTGACCTACCAGTGTGAGAAATTGCTGTTTTTTTTTTTTATTTGTTTGTTTGTTTTTAACATGGGCAGGCACTGGGAATCGAACCTGGGTCCTCAGGCATGGCAGGCAAGCATTCTTACCTGCTGAGCCACTGTGGCCCGCCCAAATTGCTGAGCTTTTAGTAATTGGTTTTCATGAAGCAGTCTAAGCTGGGTCCAGAATCCCACTGGACTTGGGACCCATGGAACCAGAAGGTGTTGGGAAGATACATTGTCCCCATGGGAAGCTGTTCTGGAGTGGGGCCCTCCAGTTTGGAGAGATGGCTTACACACCCACCCATTCATCCCACATCTTAGCTATGTTCTTGTCTAGGCTATGCAGGGTGAGCGCTAGGGGTCCTTTTTGGAAATCTTTACTTACACATTAGGTAACTTGTCCAAGGTCACACAGCCAATGCACTGTAGAAGTAGTCCCAGATCCTTTCCTCTTTGTCTTTGTCACCGTCCTCCTTTGCACATAAATCCTTAAGCCAGTCTCCTGAGTCTAACAAATTCTGTGGCAATTGTTCCAGTTCAACCTGGAAAATGAGGAAGGAAGAGATAAAATTCTCTGTGAAGTAAGAAAAAATGAGGTTAACCTCACCAACATTTATTTGAGGTGCTTGTTTGCACGCTGGGTGAAGGCCAGAGGCCGTGTCTTAGTTTAGCAAGTAGACCACGTGTTGACAAGCAGTAAATGGCTTTCTTGGCTGGTAAGGAAAGCCACTGACTTGCTCCAGACAGCACATTTTTTTGTTTGTATCTCCACTGACAACTCTGTCCAAAGGGAGCCACGAGGAATAAAAGTAAAAGCAGAAAAGGCCAACTTTCAGGTAATTAAGAGATATCACTGCCTGTTTTTCTCCGTGATGGGAGGACAGCCGACTCAGGTGATAAGGGCCTTGAAGGAGTGGACCCAGGGCTCAGTGGGGGAACAGAACAGCCCTTGTATGGGCAGATTTGCAGCTCCAGCTTTTGAAGAAGATCAATACTGCACTAGATGCAGCTGGAAACAGGCCAACAGGGCTATTCTGAAGAGGGGAGGGGATGAATAACGAGCACCCCCCTCCCCATTTATTTCCTTTTCTGGCTTGGAACTAGCATTGGTTCCCAAACCATGAGTCATGGGGGAGAGGCCTGGGTGTGGAGTTGAGTGACTGGGAATGATGCCTCTGAGGCTTCTAGGCTAGGCCAGCCTCTGGAAGCTGTAATAGGGGGGATCGTGGACACTCAGGCCCATTGCTCCAAGTTTAAATGTTCCCATCTGGGGAGGGTCATTGGAGATGCTGCTGTTACCTGTTGTATTTGGTGGTTCGGATCAGGAGGTAAAGAAAGTGCCCCAGCATAGGCCTCTTGGTCAGACCAATACTCTTCCTAGGGTTCAAAAGTGAGCCTCCTTCATTCGTTCAGAAATATTTATGTCCCAGGCACTGCACTGGCCTCTGCTCATGGCTTTTCCTTCAAAGGAAGGACAGACCCATAAATGGGCAGTTACACTTCAAGCAGATAAACATTACGATTGGGACCAGCAGAAGTATAGGGAAGTTGGGAAGACAGAGGAAGTATTTCCCAAGAGGATTTCTGAATAATGGCTAGCAGTAAGCCAAGGGAAGGTAGAAAAGGAGAAGGAAAATGCTCTGGGGCTGGGAAGAGTATGAGCCAATATCTAGAGCTGAGAGAGAGCAGGGTGTGCCTGGAGAGCTGAAAATAATCAAATATGGCCACCATATGGGGTAGGGGATGGGAGTCATCACAAGTAAAATGAGGGAAATAGAAAAGGGCTCGAGATGAACAACCATAAAAGTCAGTCATTTTGGGAAGATTGAACTTGATCCTCCAGTTAACAGAGAGTTTTTAATTGGGGAATGCATGATCAGGTTTGCATTTTAGTAAGATTCCTTTGGTGAGTAATACCTGAAGGCTG
>PVIY010016941.1:0-10784 GCA_004026745.1 Myrmecophaga tridactyla
AAAATAATTAGACTTTAATTAGACAAGGTACAGGATGTGATAGAAGAGTGAATCATTATCTTTGATAGAAAGTAGAATGAAATTTCAATATACACTGTCCAGTGTTTTTGTTATCAACTGTTGCTTTCTATTAATAACCTTGGGAAAAGTTTACTTAATCCCATATTAGGCCACAGCACACATTGCAGATTTGGTGCAAAATGAAAATGTGACACCCTACTTTCAGAATTATTAATAATTTCAAGATGGCAAAGCAGGGTTGTAGTAAAACAAGTGCTGGGCCATTCTGAGCAGTGCACAAAGTATGAATGCGCAGGTTGCTTGCCTATAAAGCTGTCCTTTCCCCAGACCTAAATTTGTCTATTTAATCTGCAAAAGGATTTTTAAAATATTATTGAAAATTTTAGATAAAATGTTTATTTTCTAAATCAAAAGAAACTTCATGTGAAATATGTAACAGAAGCCACATTCCAATAAAAGTTAACAGAAATTATAAGATGGAAATAACAAAGGTCTCCATGACTCTCAATGCCAAGATTCATATACAATTATCCGTAAACTGAGTTTTAAACATACTATTATATGAACAAACAGATCAAGGTGAAGTCCCCACTAATCAGTGACTTGAACAAAAAGAGCAGCACATCAGGTTTTTTTTTTTTGTCTTTTTAATATTAAAACATTGACATTCTGAAAGAAGAGGAGCTTATAAAATACTAATATTGATTTAGATAATACCTTAAGATATAGTAAAATATTGTAACATATCTGGTAGAAATTGAAATGAGAAAGTTAAATATCTATAATATATTCTGCAATAATGATAATTTACCATGTGATACATCATAGTTTTTTAACATGTTTATATTAAGTATATTTTATTTGTGAAGAAAGTTCTGCTTTAAGATTTTATGGATGATTTCAAGGACTACTGCTTCAGCAGTCAATAGTTTCTTCAAATAAGCATTAGTACAAAAATTATTAAAACATTTAATATTTGCAAAATTATAAACAAAAGACATGTTCTGTGAAAATGTTAATTATTAGGATATAATCCTGTTTTTTCATAAAATAAAGGAAAAATGAATTGCATGCAATAAATATGTAATAATTTTAAAATATATATTTCTCTTTAAATTATGAATGACCCAAACATTTCCATGCCAAAAACAATATCCCCATATAGGCTCAATGAAGGTCAAATTCAGTGATTTTGATATGCTAAAAACTTTAAAACTAGAGTTTTGTGTGGTTTATTATTATGGTTGTATTTTCAAGTTAGAAAAATGAAATCATTTATTTAGCACATTTGTTCACTTGAATCATTAACTTTCAAAGATATATAGTTATATTATGTGGGTTATCATTTCTGTTCTTTCCTTAGACAACACAAATATTAAGGGAAGACTCTATACAAGAACAAAATGATTAACATGAGGGCATGTCCAAATAAAGTGACCGTATTCCAGAGATTTGAAAAAAGATATTTGTCTGGCAGCCATGCAGAATAATTAGTTTGCCTATAAAAAGAAAAGGAAATTCTGTTGGCCTCAACTTTTAAAACCAAAAGGTATAGAAAACATGCATATTTTCTCCCCTGCTTGGCTCTCAGGAAATTATTTCAGGTGAACAAAATGGCCTAGAAAAAGGACACAAGAGTGGCCTGTTAGAAGCCTGACAAGCTCAAGTACTTCTAATTAAGTCTAAAGGGAAAGGTGCATGTTTTATGGGCACGGACACTTGCACTTAGATGTGAATGGAATTAACATTTAACATATGCTAAACCATTAAGCAATCCTCAGTTTCAAAAGAATTAGATCATTCAGTGTATATTCACTCACCTCAGTGAAATTGTCTGAAATCAATAACAACAACAAAAAAAATGAAAAGTCCCAACAAAGAAGTCATCTCAATGGAAAATTTTAAAAATTTTGAAATGAATAACAATGAACACATGCACATCATAACTCAGAACTGCTGTACCCAAAACTGATTTATATGGACTTAATGCAACCCAAATAAAAATCTCAGCAGATATTTTTGGTGTTGAATTAACAAGCTATTCTTCAACTTCTATGTACATGCAAAGGGCACAGACTTTGAAAAAGAAAAGAAATTTGGAAGACTCACTTCGGGATATTAAATTTATCATAAAGCTACAGTAGTTAAGACAGGTATTCATACAAGGATGACAAATAAACCAATGGTACAGAATAGAGAGCAGAATATGTTTGAATTCACACAATATGGTCATCAAACTTACTTAGGTAATTCCGTGCAATGTAGTGATTTTAAGATTTTCTTTTTACTAAATGGCTCAACTGTAAAGCAAAAGACAATATCTTCATTACCTAGGTAGGAATCAGTGTGGATTTCATAGATAGGACATCAAATATATTGTTTAAATATAGAGGAAAAGCTGGCACATTGAACTACATTTAAAATAATGAATCCTATTCACTAAAATACACAAGGAAAGGAATAAATAGTTGAGGGTAATTTTATTATTTATTCATTTGGGGTCTTTATAGCTTGATTTGTTTTATTAAATATTGGGGCCCTAGAGAGACAATTTATAAATCGCATATTTTTGCATTGTTACCTTTAGTATAGTTGAAAATCTTTATGATTTGGGATAAAAATCCAGTGTCTTAGATGACTTTTGAGAAGTACCATGTTGGAGTTATAATAAAATGTGAATAACTGAAGGTATGGAATATCCGAAAAATGCTCAAAATAAATTCTAACAATCAGAAAGGGAAAAGGAAAAAGAGGATGGGAAGGAAAAGAAGGAAAGAAAGAAAAGGATCTCAAATGAATTTTGATCATAAGATCTTAGGGGGAGACGTCTACAAGTAATTTCTTGCTCTTGAGCTATAAAATTTGGGGAGGAAGCTCTGTTTTTCTAAATGTTGTCTGAATTTAGAAGCTTTTTCATAATTCTCCGAGTGAGACCATCCAGCGGGTCTCGATGCACAGGTTGAGGATTGTAAACACACCCATACAATGAAACCTTTATTCACAGGTCTATTTCCAGAACCCAAGAATACCATGTATGATTAATAATATTTTACTGGTCCTTTCCAACATAACTTTAAGACTGACTTGCATTGGTGTATTTTTTAATATATTTAGGTTTTTAGTTGTGAGTGCTTTCATTTGCAACGGTTGTTATCACAAATATCAGAAACTGATTTCGGCTTAACGGTTTGGAGGATAGAAGGGCCTCAAAATCAAGTTACCAGCAAAACTTGCCCTATCCCAGAGTCTGCGTTTTCTGATTCTTGCTGCTGAACATCCTTGGGATTCCTTGGCTTGTGACTCTACCTCCTGTCACATCTCTTTTTGTGGTGTCCTCTTTTCTGGCTCATGTGACTTCTAAGTCCTCTTTATAAGCTTCAGAAATATGGATTAAGGTACACCCTGCTTCTGTTGCTCATAATTTAATTAAAGATAGCATCTTTAAAAGGTCCTGTTTATAAATGGATTCTTGCTCACAGGAATGGGATTAAGATGACCATGTTTTTTTTTCTGGGGTATATAAATCAATCTACCACATGCATCATACAGCTACATCTAGAGATGTTTCTGTTTTATCCTCTTATTTTCCTCCTCTTCCTCCTCTTTCTCTTCTTACATCTGTTGGACTTTAACTGAATAAATAACATTAATTATCAAAAATGTCTGACAATTAAAATTTTCCAAGGTCAATAGAGAAGTCAGGCCTAATGGGTCTTTCACTAACATTTCTACATAGATTTCATGAGAATTTTGAGGTATAAATTGTTTTATCATTAAAACAAGGGATGAAATCTTAGGTTAAGGAAGAGTGAGCATTTTGATTTTTAAAATACCACTAACTTGCTATATGTTGTCAGAGCTTTGAAGATGATGTGAATAATGAGAATGCCTTGCAGAATGCCTTGCATAGTTCTCTCATGTTTTATTTATAAAATGAGTTTCCACCCCAATAAATTCCAAAGTGAACTGTGAACAAAAAGTATTTGCAAAGTCCCCTTGGGGGAATGGTGAGAAAGGGGGAAAATTCAACTTCCCTATGTGGAGAATTCCTGATATTCTCACAAGCAGTGAGGACAATCAAAGCAATAGGCTGAGCCCTCAGCCTTAGGGTTTGCTCATATGAAACTTAGCCCCACCAAGGATAGGCTAAGCCTACTTAAAATTAGGCCTAAGAGTCACCCCCAGAGAATCTCTTTTGTTTCTCAGATGTGGCCTCTTTCTCTCAGCCAACATGACAAGCAAACTCACTGCCGTCCCCCTCTCTACAAGGGACATGACTCCCAGGGGTGTGGACCTTCCTGGCAACATGGGACAGAAATCCTACAATAAGCTGGGACTCATTATGAAGGGATTGAGAAAACCTTCTAGACCAAAAGGGGGAAGAGAGAAATGAGACAAAATAGTGTCAATGGCTGAGAGATTTCAGACACAGTCGAGAGGTTATCTTGGAGGTTATTCTCACACATTATATAGATATCATGTTTTTAGTTAAGGTACATTGGAGAGGCTGGAGGGGAGTGTTCCAATAGCCATGTTTCTTGAAGATGATTGTATAATGATATAATTTTTGCAATGTGACTGTGTGATTGTGAAAAGCTTGTGTCCGATGTTCCTTTTATCTATGGTATGGACAGATGAGTAAAATATATAGATTAAAAATAAATAAATAATAGGGGGAATAAATGCTAGAATAAATTTAGTCAATTGAAATGATGGTGATCAATGAAAGGGAGTGGTAAGGAGTATAGAAAAAATAGGGGAAACAAAGGCTAAAATATATTGGGTAGATGGAAATACTAGTAGTCAAGGAGAGGGAGGGGTAAGGGGTATGGTATATATTAGTTTTTTTCTTTTTATTTCTTTTTTCTGAATTGATGCAAATGTTCTAAGAAATGATCATGGTGATGAATATACAACTACGTGATGATATTGTGATTACTGATTCTATACCAAGAATGGAATGCTCATCTGTTAAGAATGTTCATTTGTATGTTGATAAGTTTAAAAAAATTTAAAAATTAAAAATAAAATGAGTTTCCATAACAAGACAGGGCTTAGGAAAATAAGATTGATAAGTTTTGTTGTAACACTTAGAATATTAATCTTTTATCAAATGACAGTTAAAATAAAATTCAAATGTTTATTAACATTTGTTAAAACACAGATGATTCCAACATATATTTAACCTTTGAAGTAATTAAAAAAATATTTTTCAATTTTAAATGGTCTTTAAAAGAATCATTCTGAGTTTAATACTATTTTCACAATTTTTTTTCATTTACTTATTTACATTTAGAGACATTATGGCAATCACAGATAAAGATTCAGCAGTGGGTGGATTTGTCTTAAAATTTTTCCAACAATATTTTACTAAATTATAAAATGAATTTCCCTGTTATCTGAGTTATTTTGGTTTCTCATTAGCATTAAATATGGACCTGATTTAGAGTGACATCAAGAGACATGAGACAATTTTGAATAATAACATTTTCTCTTTTGTGCAGACTGTTTTGTGTAGTTAAATAAATACTTCTAACTCAGAAATGAAACAACTGCAGTTTCATCAATAATAGTAAATAACAAACATAATAGTAAAGTGCAAAGACCAGAACTCTCTCTCTCTTTCTCACTCTCTCTCTCTCTCTATATATATATATATATTGCACAAGGTACAAAGAGAGCATTTTCTTAATATGTGCTTTCATCTTAGTTGAAATTTTCTAGAATATTAGTTTTCTCTTAAAAATTATCATTAATATTTCAAAAATTTGCTGGCAATACTGAAGAATACAGAAAAAATCCTCTTATTTCCATAGGATGCCAAATTTATGAGCAACTACAAAAGTAGAGATGCTAAATCTTAAATTTCTAACACGGTAATATGTGCTATCTGATGTAGAATAAATGGTTGTTGCTGGAATATTTTATAACAGGATTGTTATATATTCCATCAATACAGTGCAAAAGATACCTTGATTGTCCTTAAGGCACATGCGGTCACCGAGTAATATCATGCAGGATTGTAAGGAAGATTGAATATCAGTAAAATCAGAATAAGGCAAACTCACAGTCTGAATATTGGTTATACAGACCTGAGTTTCACCTAGATAAGATGAATTAGGTTAGTTGCATCTGACTGGTGAAAAGTTTGGTATGCTTATAGGCAGCTGATAGTAAACTGGTTCCACAGGCTATAGTGTGGCTGGTCAAGAAGTATTGAGTATTGCATGGTGCCATTTGCAATAAGTAAATAAGGTAGATACACTTAGATATGGATTGATAGAAATGTGTGTATAATGAGTTTCCAAATTAGAGTTTGTATCCTTAAATTTGACCTTCTTTGATTCACAGTGACAATGATTTAGTATAGATAGCACAACTAAAATAAGAATTCCTGTGACATTTATTCAAGAAATGAAAATACAGACTCATATCTGGATTTTAAGACAGAATTTTGAGACATTTCATTTTCATCAGTTTGTATTGTAATAGAGTTAACCAAAATATGGTGAAGACTAAACATTCCTAATTATTTTATCTTCCTTCTTTCCAGAAAGATAAATTAATACATCTTTGTGGTTATTAGTCAATCTCAAATTTAGTTAAGGTGTTAAATAACTTAGGACATTAGCTATGTATCCTAATACGTTTTTCAGTGTAGCAAGCAATAAAAACCATCAGGAATCTAATTAGCCTTCAGATTATTTGAAAGTGAAAACAATTTAAATCTAGCATTTTTAAAATTTCTGATCTAAACCAGTGTTTCTCACAGAATGCATATATTAATCGATATAAACAGAGTATTTAAAGATTCTAAGAAACTTTCTCTGGATAGAATCATAATACACACACATATGCAAGGTAATTTACATGAAAAAATAAAAGAGAATGGCAAGTCTGAGTAAACTATTCATGTCACCTTCCTAGAATAGTTGAAGTAGGGTTTGGATAAATGTGGTAAGATTAAAAGTTTTCCCAAGATCGTACGATTTCCATAACATTCAAGCAAAAATATGCCTAAGTAACTCAGGTGCTCATTAGAAATGCCATCGATGTCCCATCTCCTGAGATTTTTGTTCCAGGAGATTGAGGTAGGCCCCAAGAATCTGTGCTTTTAACAAAGCCCTTCAAAGTCACTTGCGTTGCAAGTGATTGAAGAATTACACTTCAAGAAATATATGGAGATATGTGGCATATGTCTAAAATTGGTGAGGTTGCATGATTTCTAGCATATACAAAAAGTTTAGTCACACTGCAAAGTACAACAAACATTATCACTAGTAAACTATTTACATATTTTAATTGTAATACTGAACACTGAAAATGTCAGTGGCATCTGATAATTATAAAGACATACACCTACCTAGTGGATGGCCTGTGATGAGATCAACTCCTTGCCCTCCACTGCTTTGGATGTTGAACCTGATGAAGCCACACACACTAAGAGTATGTGAGAATATTGATTACTCACTTGATGTTTGAGGGAGAGTGGTTAGTGACCTGGGGTTTTATTGTGCTTAGGGGGTGGGAACCAGGTGAGAGGTCCTGCCCACAAGCTTGTGTGATTTGAACTTCCTGCAGGAGGCAGAGGGAGCCTGCACAGGCTTTCTTATCAGATACAGGGCAAGGGGCAAGAGGAGAAGTGAGGCAAGAAGGCTGTCAGCAAACATCAAAAAATGCAATAGACTCTTTATTACAATGCCACTTATATTGAGTTGAAAATACTGAGATATGTTTTAATTGTTTATCAGTAAGAATATCTATCTGCCCTTTATCTAACTGATTTTTAAATAAATGAAAGGCTTAATTATTACTTGACCATGATGAGGTCCATAATATTATGTGAAACATGTTAGGAAGAAAAAAAAAAGTTTATTTTTTAATACAAAGTATTATTAGGAAAATGTTACTCTAATCTAAATCGATTTTAATTGTAATGAGCCCATAAATCTAATACATTTAAAATGAGTATTCTATAGGGGTAAATCAAGGCTTTACTAAATCATACAACACTTGTGATAATCTAACACTCATGACCACTGGGTATTTATAAATCTTCTTATATGACTTTCTGTTAAAAAAATCAAAAGCAATTCCTCTATGGGGATTTTTATATTATAGAAATTCTCTGCTGTAGCTCAATATGTCAAGAAAGTGGATTCTACATCAAGTCTTTAGAAATTTACTCAACAAAAAGAAGCAAAATAATGACATTCACTCACATGTATCTTTGGGTCTTTTAACATGCGAAAAATAATGGTAGAATAATTTGGCATAAAACCATATAGTCAAAGACAAAGCTTTGCAAAACTAAAGATAACCCTCAGATAACAGAGATTGTTCTTAAAAATACTAAGTGAAGATTATAATTCAAAATATGGGAAAATCAAAGTGATTTCTTTTAAAATATAACATAAGTCATAATTGGTACCAGCAAAAATCCTTACCACCTGCCTATGAAAACAAGTTTTAGTTGCAGGGGAGTGAGTAAACAAGCCTTAAAAGCTTTTAGAAGAATGAAACAACAAAGGGTAGAAAAAGGAAAAAGAAATTACTCACAGGAAAGAAGCCAATCATTTCTGTACCTGCAAGGATGCCTCATGACTGTGTCTGTGAAAACACAGGAAAAATTAGGATTTCACCTCAGCTTTTCAGCTTTCAGGTAACAGGAATGTTTAGGTGACTGCTTTGACAAAGATTGTTATTTTATTTTCTTTAGTAATTATTGTGGGATACCCTCTTTTTTAATAGGAAAATCCTAGGTTTCAATGTCATTTCATGGAGAATATTTGGTGGTACACCATAGCACCACATATATACTTTTGTATCAATATTTGAGTTACATTTTGGAAAGAATCAATTTATCTACTCACCAATACAGAGACCTTGTATCTTCTGGCTTATTAAAAATTCCTTTGTCAAACTGATATGAGAAGAATAAATTCAATAAATTCAATGAACCAATAAATTATAGATATAAATAAGGCTCAATAAAATAGATGGTAATTGAAATCATTGTATGATGCCTTGGAAAAATTATGGACTTTGATGTCACACAATTCTGAGTTCAAAATTTGGTTTGATACTTAAAGCATCATATAACCTTCTAAAAAGTGCTTAAGATGTCTGGATCATTGGCTTTGTCATTGCCCAGGAACAATGTTTATCATTTAGTGGGTATTCAATATTTTGCATATATTACATAACAATTACAGAATGAGTCATTAGTAAAATATTGGCAATTCCCAAAGTAAACCCTACTGAGTCCTGGTCCCTTGAAAGCTAAAAGGGGAAAGAAGAAGTTTTCCAAGACAAAATAAAAATAAGATTGTAAAGCAGGAGACAGGAACAGAACTTCCAGGTCTTACTTTGTTGGTTATGAATTGGACATGCCCAGGCATATTGTCATAGAGACCAGAGTTGTACACAATCTGCACCTCAGCACATGGCAGTCATATTTTCAGTTACCCATTTAGAAATTCAGATGACCATTAACATATTAGAAAATTTCAGATATGGTGCTAAGATTTATCCAAAATACAAGCAAAGTTTCCCAGACATATTTAGCCATACATAAGCTACATCTTACAGAACTAGATTTCTTTGAACCTACTTTAAGAAAAATTTAAAATACTCCCATAATTAACAGGTTAGGTTAGGCTATATCAGTATTTATATAAAAATGAACGAGATAGAGTGGAATGTTATATGTGTATGTGTATATGCATATATATATATATATGCATGTATATACATAACTTCTATGTGCCTCATTTGTTCATGTGTAAATGGAAATAACTTTCTTTCATGGCCACTGTGAAGTTTAGAGATAATATGCATAAAACATCTAGTTGTATGACCATCATAAAATAAGCATTCAATAAATGATAGGAATAATAAAATTAATAAATTTGATAGTATTATGATATACCTCATTATTTACCCCACTTTTGAGATATTTTGGAGCTGCTATGAAAGTGTGTTCCTTTCAGAGATTAGTCTTTTAAAATATATGTTATCTTCTTTGGTTACACTCACTGAATGAGATGGTCAGTCTCTCTAATGGATTATTTTTGATAGATTACAAATATCTACACATACTCTCTTTCTGAAACATACATTCTTCTTTTTCCGCAACCCAGTTAGTCAGTATGCTATCCTGTACTTTCTCTTTCACAGTCAAAATCCTTTAAAAAGGTGTCTATTTTATCTCACTTCCAATTTACTCGTCACCCCCATTGTACGTCAGTTTCTACCCATGCTACTGCTCTACAATTAAGGGGAACTTTTGAGTCCATTGCAACTCTACCACCTACTGAAGTTTTCTTCATTTCTATTTATTATAACACTTGAATGAGAAATTAACAGCATCTGAATACCTACTAGTAATGGCATGATCTTTAATTTTAATTCCAACTATGCAACTCAAGTTTAAGGATATGGTTGAAGGATATGTTTCTTCTACTGAAAATTTTCTCAAGTTTAAATGATATATGATTTTAATCCAATAAAGAAAAGATTCCCAAGAAATCTTGCTTTTATTAAATTAAAGATATTTTAATGAAGCAACCTGTTATAGTTTGCTAGCTGCCAGAATGCAATATACCAGAAACAGAATGGCTTTTAAAAAGGGGAATTTAATGAATTGCTAGTTTACAGTTCTAAGGCCAAGCAAATGTCCCAATTAAAACAAGTCTATAGAAATGTCCAATCAAAGGCATCCATCCAAGGAAAGACACCTTTGTTCAAGAAGGCCGATGAAG
>PVIY010016941.1:10884-50646 GCA_004026745.1 Myrmecophaga tridactyla
GATTTTAATTAATAGATATGATATTAATAGAACTTTCTTTCCAGATGGTATATGATAATAGTACATTTATGGAGATGTGCTAAGTTCAGACAAAAATTTACTTGACTCTTGGCCAGACTTTTCCTACCAATGAAGATATTTTTATATTCTGAATTCACTTTAGATGTCAATTACCAGAGTAAGCCATGAAAAAAATGCAGAAGTCCTTAAAAACATGTTTGTAATTTCTTATTATACCTTTATTTCTCTTGGTTTTAACACTGTATTCCTGTTTATTATATAATCTGTAATTTCATCATTACAGAAACTTGGCAAGAGCTCTATGTTATTTACAGGCAATTACATCTTATTCTATGTAACATTAAATTCAGGCATTCAAATAAATGGTTATGATGATGACAGTATCTTTTAAAATTTGATGATTTGATTGTGGGGGGAGGAGTGATCTGAAAATTTTATTCATAAGAATATAACATATTACCATGGACTTTATATCAGTTTTTGCAAGCATGATGGTAGATTTAGTTTCCATTCTTGTGTTGAGCATTTTAAACCTTGAAGCAGAACTCCAGGATTAGTTTATTTAAGATGAATTGGTTAAGTTGAGTATGGAAGCCAGGACAATAAAATTCCTTATCATCAGTGGCACAGAAGGTCACAAATCCTTCTGAAAAATAGATGCTTAGGGATGCTATGTGAGTATCTCCCAAATTCTTTAAACAGTGCTTTTTAATGCATGACAAACAGTGAAATTCCAAACAAGAACTGTGTATGTTATACTGCAAAAAGTGTGGATTTTTAATTAAATTATTCATTTATCTGCAATTTCAATAATTCCCAAGAAAAGAAATAATTGCAACACCAAGTATTTACTTCGATTCTATAGGAAATAATGTGAACCAAAAATGTAAAGAGGGGTAGTAAACTTCTTGCTAAATCAAATACTTAAGTACTGACTATAATCATTGCTGCATTGTTTATCTATGATAAAGTATCTTTATAAAACATTTTGTACATTGTTAAATCTTTCCTCATCCAAATTATTTTACTTGGATAAAATAACCCATGGATTAATGGCAGCTTCTATAGCAATATATGAAATTGTATGCAAGAGTATATATATTAAAATATGGGTATTTCTTAAATATTTTCTACCTGTCAAAGTGAAATATGTCAAATTCAGAAGTGTTTCAATGAATATTTAAACATATGTTCTTATGCTTCAGGTAAGATATAGCAGGCAAATAAACAAAATACAACTTACATCATTTGGTTATTTTTTTTTCTTTTGCCAAGTCTATGTCTAATAACAATTTTTGCAAAATTATTCCAGGGAAATTATTCACTATGTTTAAATAAAAAAAATTCTTTTAAGATATATTTAAATAATGCATATGCTATAATACCTTTTGTAAATATACCCACAAGTATCATTTCATCAAACAACTCTGTTAAAAAAATACAGAAAATTTTAAACACTCTACTTAAAAAGCAATCATTTAAACATCGACATTAGGTTTAAGGGATACATGAATATATTTCAAGTTAATAATAAGTATAATCTTGTATTTTGTTTATTTGCCTGGTATATCTTACCTGAAGCATAAGAACATAACATGATAAAATATTCATTGGAACATTTCTGAATTTGACAGATTTTACTTTGACAGGTAGAAAATATTTAAGAAATACCCATATTTGAATATATATTCTTTTGTATAGAATTTCATATATTGCTATAGAAGCTGCCATTGATCCATGGGTTATTTTATCCAAATACCTTCTGGAGAGTAAAACAAATCTAACAACATTGCAATAATTAAGGAACAACATAAGGTAATATAATCAAGGGCTATAGAAAGAAGTAACATGGTATTAGGGAAATCCCTGAAATGGAAATATAAAAACCCGAGTCTGATTTTAATTTATAACAAGTTATGGTATTAATAACAACTACTCTTTCCCTTTTCTTTCACATTTAAAAATAAGGGGATAGGACCAATATTTTATTACTATAGTTCTAAAGTGCTAAGATTCAAAGATGGTAAATGAAAAAAACAATGTGAATCAAAGTTGTCACAAGGGACTTCATAAAAGAAACATGATTTTATATAAATCATAATGGTTATGTCTGATATGTCTAGACAAGGAAAATAAACATTTCTTACAGGAATGGAATGAGGGGGGAGGAAATAATTATAGAGGGACTAGTGGTGGGAGGGAATCTGCCTCACTGGAAGAAAAAAACATGAATTACTGGTAGTAAGTGCTATACTTACAATGAAAAGCCTTGAATTAGAAGCTTGGAACACACGTATTGAGATAAAAAGCTGTAAGCATCTTGAAGCATGGGAATAAATGGCATGCACAAATCTCCCTTTAAATGTGCCATTCAGGATGCACTGGAAAGTGGAAATAAGTGAGGACGCCCATCAGGAAGCGTTTGCATTATGCCAGTCTTAAGGGATACAAGCACAAAGTGTTGGCAGCTAGAAGCAAAGAACAGGGCAAATTCAGGAATCACTTTAAAGGAAAATTGAGACAATTTTGAATTATTTAAATTTAAAAATCTACAGGGATATGGGTGGTGTTATGGTGGCTCAGTGGCAGAATTCTCGCCTGCCATACTGGAGATACGGGTTTGATCCCGGTGCCTGCTCATGCAGGAAAAAAAAAAAAAATCTATGGGGATAACTATTTTAACATCATCCAATTCTCTAAATTATTACTACCTTCAATTATTTAACATTTATATCGCTCCGTTTCTTTTTGTACTTTCTCTCACATTTAAAGATTTACTAAAAAACATTTTTATAGTGTTTTTCTGCCTGGTGATCTGCTATTGACATAGAACTGAGCTATGAAACAGCTTTGGATTAAGACTCACATGAGCTTGATTTGAACTCATAAATTGCTAACCATGCTTCTTTGTATGGCTAACCTGTCATAGTTTTCTCTATGGTGCCAAGATTTTTAGCGCAAAATAGCTACTTACTAAATATTGCTTGAATGATCAAATGAATGAACTTATCATTCTGTCTGTTTCCTTATCTAATAACTCTATATTAGGAGGTGAGATAATTTAAATAAATCTAACAGGTACTTTACAAATGCTAATTTTGTTCCTAGAAAATAAATTCGGTCTAAATAACCAAGTTATAGATTGGCTAAATACTTGATTGGTAAATATTTTTAGCATTACATTCAGAAATACTCCCTCTGTGTGTGTTTGCCTTTATGATGGCTGGTCTTCAATTGCCATACTTTATGGATAAGACACTAGGCACAGAGAAGCTAAATTTTCCGCCTAATGTTACATATCCTGTTAATGAAAACCTGTGGTTAGTTCCTATTGTTACGGTTTCAAGTCTAAGGCTCATTGATCCCTACTAACCATCATTGTTCTGAATATGCACTTTTATATTTATGCCTGGTATTTTGGTGGTGCTAGAGCATGAATCACAATAAGTGCACAGAGAGATGTAATAGGTCTGTTACAATCTATGACATATGCTCAGATGCCTTGTCTTGGTCATCTGGAGCTCCTGAAAAGTTTTAAATCTGGGAATTTGACTTCTTTGATTTTTATCTGTTATAGTAGCTTGGTTTTATTTATTATAGTTCAAACTGGCATTTATGTGAAGAAATTATTTCGGGTGAATAATTCTAGAGTGTCGAATATCTGGTTAGCATCTAAAGCTGTGTTCTTCATGACAGACAATTCTGGGGGAAGGAGGGTTGTAGAAATGTATGAGAATGAGGAGAGACATGCAGTGAGGTTCAAATTATCTGCAATGTTTTATTTTGTTTTTACTGTGACATAATTGTGCAGGAATATTATGATTTTGTAGGATTTGATACCGAGAATTTGCTATGTTTTATTTGCCTTTAGCTTTGGAATTTTGATATATTTCATAATAAAATATAGATTTGTAATGGTTTTGAGTTCAGGTTGTGATAGCAGGGATATAGATGGGTATATGTTTTTAACTATAGTTAGAAACTTAACTAAAGGAGTACAGGGGAGAAATGAGTCAAGGATAGTTCTTAGGTTTCTAGAAAGGGTTTAAAAGTATAGGATGATGAAAAATAGAAGTAACGATAATAGAAAGATGAGGTTTAGAGAGTATTATATGTAAGAAACAAGTGTATATATATAATGAATGTATATATATATCTATATATAATGAATGTATATATATATATCTATATATATAATGAATGTGTATATATATATATATATATATTAAATGAAGGACCCAGGGAATACAGGAGAGGCATTGTATCAAGGACAAAGATGAGGTAGTTGGCCAAAGAAGAGCAGTGCCTCATCCCCTAAAAATGACGGAAAGACGATCACAGGAGTATGACTGTGGAATATCTATCCCTGATGTTGTCATAGCTTCGATTTTTAATGTAATATAACATCCTGTAGTTTTATGATTAGATGCATTATGCCATTTTATTCTATCTTCCTTCAGTTTCATTCCAGTTCCATTGGCCTAATGCAAGGACACTATATGAAAAAAAACAGATTAAAACTAACATACAATATATATTTCAAGTAATTGAGTGTTTATAAATAAAGGTATTGGCAAAATATGCTGTATCGTTCAGTGTCCAGTCAGCAAAGTAAGACTCTTACCAGACATTTTAACTCTGGAGAGAAAGAAAACGGCAGCCGTTTTAGCCAACAGCTGGGTTTTTCCCTGATGAAGACAAACTATTTCACAGAACACCGACACCAGATTCCATAATGGAATAGGACAAGAACACCACCACAGCATAAACACGCTCAAGCACAGAAAATCAAGAACACCGTGCAACTACAAAAATGCCCAACATGACTTGCCCACAGTAAACTTGAGAACTTGCTGCCTTTTTTCATAAGTTACAGCTTTCCACCCAGTCTGCTCCTCCTACATCCTAAATAAAAATTATTAAGGTAATCGATATAATCAACCCTACTTTTTTGACATCCCCCTAACCAGAGCAATTAAAGTCCACTTTCTTGAACTCTTCCCCAAATCTCCTACTGCAAGCCCAAATGTAATAATGAATCTTTCCTAGCATTCTCTTTCTGAGACATCCCATAGTTCTCTTGATATCTTTGTTCTCTGGCTTCAGCAAGTAATAAACCCAGCTTTGACTAAACGTGTGCTCATAATAGTTGTACTATGTTGGGCATCAATAGGGGAAATTTTAAAATAAGGTGATAGAATAACTGAAAAAAGGAAAACTGGGATCAGTAAGGCAACTCTGAGACTAACAACAGAGGGCAGATGCTATCATTTTGAGGACTGCAGGGTTAGGGACAAAGGTAAAGATATAGGACTATGAAAAAGAATGTTGAACTAGGTGTTAGAATTATCTAGACTTGACTTGAAAATCATTCTGATTATGTTCAAAAGAGTAGATAAACAATGAAGGGCTTGATCAGAGAGCTGGAATGTGTATTTTAAAACAGAATAAAATCATAATTGTGGAAAAATATGAAATTATAATATAAAACTCCATAGATGATCTTAAAAGAATATTGGATATTGCTGAAGAGAAAATGGGTGAATTGGAAAATGGGTTAGTAGTTAAATTTCAGCTAGATACAGATAGTATAAAGAATGTAAAGTATAGAAAATACTATAAGAAATATTGGGGCAAAAGAAGCCTATATCTAACAAAATTTGATTTGCAAATCCAGATATGAATTGTGACTATATATATATATAGCATATATATATATACTATGAAAAATGCAACTCCTGTAAATTTTTAAGCATAAAATTGTCAGTTATTCTGCATGATAGTAAAAGAAAAGCTACTTTATTTATATGGCTGGTTTAAAAGTCACCATTAAATGTGAACCTTTCATCCAGGAGTTACAAGAACCAAATCGATGAAATCAAAATGCTTCCTTATAAATTTTATATTTCAACTAATTTTTCTCTTTCTCTTAGGTCTTTCAGTATTACTTGGGCATCAAGTTTACGAATACATAAAAATAAGTTTTCTTTTCTAAGTGGGCTTATTTACTGCGTACTCAGAAGATTAAAGAAATAACTTATTGGTCTCTGATTCATGATTCTATTAAGTTAACATCAGTAAACTGTCTTTTGTGAAGAGCCAGATAGTAAATATTTTAGCTTTATTTGTCTATATGATCTCTGATTCGACAACTCAGCTCTGCTAGGCAGCACAAAGCAGCCCTAAAAAATTTGACAGTGAATGGGTGTGACTGTGTTCTAATTCAAAATTAGTTTAACTATTTTAAGTGGACAATTCTCTGATATTAAATACATGGACAATATGTGTAGCATTCACTATGTATCTATTTCTAGACTATTTTCATTATCTCAAACCAAAGCTCAAACTCCTTCAATAACGATATCCCAATCCCCTCCTCCCTATACCCCTGGTAATCGCTGTTCTGTTTTTCATGTCTATGAATTTGCTTATTCTAAGTATTTCATATATGATAAATCTTACAATATTTGTCATTTTCTGTCTGCTTGTTTCACTCGACAGGTTGTCTTCAAGGTACGTCCATACTGTAGTATGTACCAGGCCTTTACTTCATTTTCATCTGAATAATATCTATATGTATGTACATAACACATTTTAGACACCCCTTCATCTATTGAACACTTTGGTTGCTTCCATCCTTTGGCAATTATGAATAATGTTGCGATGAACATTGGCATACAAAATCTGAGACCTTGCTTTCAATTCTTTGGGGTATACACTTAGGAGTGGAATTGTGGTAATTCTATACTTAACTTTCTGAGGACTACAAAACCATTGTCCACAGCAGCTGCACCATTTTACATTGCCACTAACAGTGAACAAGTGTTACGATTTCTTTCATCCTGACTTTTTAATCTGTGCTTCTACATTCTATGATGTTACAAAGTCCCCTCTCACTTTCCTCTGCCATCTTCCACTCTTCTATGTAAATTAATATTAACTTCTCTCTGTACCAGCCAAACAAAATCTATTAATTTACATGAAGACTGGTTTAACCATCATTTTTGAAAAATTATAGACTAGTCCATTAAAGTTACACCCAAATACCTTTGCTTATATAACCAAACACAAGCGCTAAAGGAAAAATCTAAAATAAGAGATATCTTTCTGCTAACATCAATTATTCAAAGGGCTAGAGTTTTATCTGAAATCAAGAAACATATTTTGCTGAAACGAGAATGTGGAAAATTTTTTTACCTATAAGCAACCTTGCATGTAAGTATAAGCTTTCAGAGAGTTCCATGAGTCTTCTCACTCAGAGTGAACCTGAGTATAATTGCAGTAAATCCCTGAATTTGGAAATAGTATCAGAAATGAGCAGGGTGGTGTGTGGTCTCTTTCATCTCAATTTGTGGTTGGACCTAACTCCTTGCATTTAGGGTCAGAAATATTGGACCAATTTAGCAGTCTGGAGTTACCATGTCTTTAGCCTTTCAATTTGGCTAGCCCTGGGTAATGCCCAGTTCCCCAGAATCCCCATGTCAATGCAAGGCCATGGTAACCTTGAACACCAAGAGTTTGCGATCGTGATGAAAGCAGGCAGCTTGACAGTTACTGGAGGTGCATAAGAGATTGGAGCTCCTTAAAAGCCTAATTCCAACATAGTTTTCATTATATTGACTGTTCTGCTGTTTCACTGGAAGTCCTCCCTTGTCTTGATTGGCTTGATTTGGAGCTTACCTAGGTAGGATACCTTTTATCCAAGAACATTGTCAAACAATTAGAGGCCATTATTTAACTTTTTAGATTCCTGAGAGAGAGGAAAAAATTTGGCACAAACAATAAGTTAAACTAAACACTCAGAAATAAAATCTGAGGAATCAAATGGCTTAAAGTCTATAAAAACTCCAGCATATTCCTGGGAATTGAGAAGGCTAGGCATAAGTAGAGGTGTATGTGTGCTCAGGAAAGACATGAAAAATCTCTAAGCTCTCACTTTTGGCTGACCTTAAGGTTTTGTGCAAGTAGGAAGTGAAAGCTAAGGCTGAGTTTTCAACCGGCTGGCTAAAGATGTGTTTCAGCATAGACCAAGGGTCCCTCCAAAAACAGTGCAAGGGTAATTGGTCTAACTGATCCTATGTGTTTAAGGAAATTCCTGTCCAAGCATTGATTAACTATTTAATAGTTAGCCCAGCTGAGCAAAGACTTCATAAACAGAAATAACAAAAAATACCAACTTTGCACAATTGGTTCAGAAAAGTAAATAAAAAAAAGAAACAACAAAAAAGAGCAACAACAAACCCTGGTGGGGGAGAAATTTTAATCCTAGGTTTCATGACATTCATTATTTAAAATATTCAGTCCATTTTACCACAAAATATTATGAGATTTGCAATGAAACAAGAAAGTATGGTTCATGCACAAGAAATATTCAACTGATAGAAACTGTTCTTGAGGAAGACCAGTTGTTTGACTTACTAGACAAAAATTCTAAGTCAACCATTTAAAATGCTTTCAAATAACTGAAGAAAACCATAGCTAAATAAATTTTTTAAAAAGTGCGAGAAAGATGTATCACCAAAAAGATAATGTTAATAAAATGGTACAAATTATAAACTAGAGCCAAATAGAAATCTAGAGTTGAAAAGTACAGTACATGAAGTGAAAAATTCATTATAAGAGATCAAAGCAGATTTGAGAAAACAGAACAATCCTTTTTTCTGGTGTTTTAGTATGATCGTCTATTTTTTGCATATTTTTGTGTTTTTTGTTGTTGATTTCACTGTTGGTTCATTTAAAAAGTACTGAATTGCTGTCTAGTGTTCCTAAACACAAGCAGGCTATGATATTCCTTACTGTAGTCACAAGATTTATCCTGAGATATGGCTGAGAAGTAGGATAAAGAGCAATAGAATTTGAGGTACCAAGTGTCATTTCTTATCTTTCCCCAGTCCAGATCTGTCGTTCTGCATCAAGGTGAGATATTATTCACCAGGTCTCAAGAATTTCTATAGTTTCATGGCCTTCTATGATACTTCTTTCCTCCCACTAGTGAAGTTATCCTTAATAATGTAGGAATCCAGTAATTCTGTATGGGGATTTATGGGGGGTTACATACTCTAGAGGGTACATACCACTCATTAACTGGCTTCATAAGCAAATGTGCCTGATAAATTCTATTACCCCAGCCTCACCTTGCCTTGCTGCAGAATCCATGCTAAAATCAGCTACCAGCAGGCTTCAAAGTAAGAGACACAAACAACAGAAGTTAGAACCCAAATGTGGGTTGAATACTATAATTCTTTTCAAGACATTCCACACCTCTGTTTTGACATTTCAAACTGGATTTTTATCTGGCTTAATCTCTAATCCTTATATGGATGGTGATAAAGGAAGTGGTGGGGAAGTTGTGAGGGCCTTGAGTTTTCTTCAAGGTTTTATAAATAGAGGGTGCAGAGAATGCTGGAGAATTTTCTTTCATGAGGGTAGTTTTGATGTTTCAGATAAATGATGTCATTAATTCAGAATGCTATTTGTTTACTCGATTTAGCTCTCTCCATAGCTACGTGCAGCTCTTCAAGGCTTCTAATTTCACTGGAAACAGCCATGGCATCTTTTAGTGATTACAAAGATGGCATCAAAGGCAGATAAATCAAGGGACAACCCACCAAGCTCAAGTACAGAATTTACTACCTATTTGGATCAGGAAATAGTGACTTATCACACAAACTTGTGCAGCACTACTCATGTTGAATTTTTTGCACTTTTTAAAATTATTTGCTGGAGTTTTAATATAACAACACCTTAATGATTGAGCCCCGATTATGTATCCCCAATAAAAGTTATGATTAAACTTGCTTAGATTTATGTTGTCAAATTTTGTTTAAATTATGCAGTCTCTAAAAAGCTGGCAAAACAAGAGCATACTTGAATAAAAATGTTTGCAGTTTTAAGGAGGAAGCAGAAGATACAAAGTGTCTTTAAATGGAAACAAACATAAAACTAGGTTAGTATTGATCAACTGATGAAATGTTTCCACCAGAGAATCCCACACTCTAAGCCTGTGTTTCCTCAAGGGACAATGATGCAGTGTTCATTGACGCAATGTTGCAGTGATGTGTAGAATGCAACTGTTGCTAAGAACTGTGAATGATGAGAATCAGCTGTTTATTTCATATATTACTTAGAAACACCAGTGCACTAATTTTAATGTTTGTATTTCTTTCTTTGTTTAGTGTTCTTAATGTCACTTCAATCAATTCACGTAGCTACATGCTTGCTATAAACAAATTTTCCTTGACAATTTTTGTTCTATATAATTTCTTTATACTTTACTATTATTCATATTCGCCCCCTTATTGTTCTACACTCTTTCCTTTCTCCCTCCATTTTCTAGTTCCAAACTTATTTAAAAAATATTCTCTATTTGAAATGCTTACTGGATGATGTTCATATGTTTCTCCTTGCAATATCCTAGTTATCATTTTTGATGGTTCTCTAAATGAGTATACTGTAAGGAATATAAATGATATAAAGTATCAATAGCATTAGATTTAGCTGCATCCGTGGCAAGTAGTAATAAAGGCAAAGTTACCGAATTGAATAAGCATTTTGTTTACATAGGTTCAGATTTGATAGGGCAAGTACTGAATATTTTAGCTCTATGGAAGCCTTGTTGCTTTTCAGCATTCAGGATGCCCAACTGAAAAAACATCTGAAAGTTCTTTGATATTTTTTCAGTGCTCTTGAAATCATTAAGGGAGATGAATGAAAGGCTAATTCATTTCATTCTTTTAACAAAGGAAGAAGAAAATCTAATAAAAAGTTCTTAAAAAGTTCTGTTGAACTTTCAACACTAAAAATCTTTTGAAAAATGTTATGGGATTTGTCAGAATATTTGACAGAATGGTATAATTGTGTTTAACAAGCTATTGTGGCTCACAGATTTATATAGAAATGAAACAAAGATTTGATTAAGGAAAAAAAAGCAACTCTTTCCTCACTGGCAGTTACTGATAGCTAATCAAACACTACCATTAAATTTTATTTGATAAATCTGTTCATTCATTTACAAAAAATAACACAGTCAATAGATATTAGGCAATTTTTTCTTCAATCAGGGGATATATGTTAAATGTTTAAACTATGTAGTTTTTTTTGTTAACTGCACTTCTTTGAGATTCAAGATTTCTGTGTTTTATGTAAATATAAGAATGAAAATAGCTTTTCATACTTTTCTAAACATATTCTATAAACACAGATACCTTGTGCTGGTAGTTCCTGGAAGAATGCAATCATAGAAATGTTTCTTCACTCGTGAGAAAAATAGAAGCTTGTTTTAAGTTCATGATAAAACTTCATTATTAATCATTTCTTTCAATATGCTGTGAGCATCTGATTTGTAAGAATATTTTTTCATATAAACACAATCCTAGCAAAGGTAATTTAAAAAGTAATATCTAAATGTAATTTCTGAAAGCAGTTTTCTAATAATAGAATAGTTAGTGCTGAGAGGAAAACTGACTCAAATGTGCATCTTGAAGAATCATTTTAGGATCCCACCTCTGATGTCTCTATCCAAAATCAGCAGGCATATTTAATATTTAAACATCTCAAAAATTTTAATTTATTTAAAACTGATGACTAATTTTTAAAGTGCTTTGTTAATACTGACAAGTTTCAGAATCTTTCCACTTTAAAGCATCACATTTCAATATTTTTAAATTACATTATTCTACATTAGAGGAGAAGTATCTATTTCTGTTACTTAGCAGTTATTTCTGAAGCCAGTGCTTTAGATTACTGACTTCGTTTCCTAGGACTGCTGTAATAGAATAGAATGAACTAGCTGGTTTAAATCATTGCTTCACAACTCTGGAGGCTAGAATTCTGAAATGAAGGTGTTGGCAAGAGGATTATGCTTCCTCTAATATCTGCCAAGTTATGGCAGTGGCTTACTGGCAATGCAGGTTAGTTTTTGGCTAATGAAAACGAATCATTCTTTGCCTCCATCACGTAGCTGTCTTCACTCTGTTGTCAATGTTTAAACTTCCTCCCCTTAAAGTGGACAACAGTCATGTTGGATTGGAGCCCACCCTAATCAAATCTGTCCTCATCTTGAAAAACAACATCTTCAAAGAACCTATTCTAACTAAGACCCTCATTTACAGGACGAGGAGTCAGAAATTGGGCATATTATTTTATGGGGAGTGGGGCATTTCATTCCATAACAATCACCAAAATATTTAAATCACTCTGCTTATAATAGTAATTTGTTTTAACATATTTATATCATCTCATCTCTCTCATCATCTTTTATATTGTTTTAAATCAGTATCATCACAGCAGCACTAACTTAACAAAATTTATGGCTATATACTAAATAGTCGGAGACTTGGAGTAATACTCAACAGACACATCAGGTTTCTCTTCATCATACATATCACATATTATTCAAAAGTATATGAATATTAATGGATATAGACTATGTAACTGTATATATTTTAAATGCATGTGGAGGCCTATTATAGTTTGTACATATACAAACATGGTCAATAGTATTTAACAGTAAATTTAAATGATCCTTTTCAAATGTAACTTTGTTAATACTATGAGAATTTTGTTAACACTGGGTTTTATTTTTTCCAAATGCAGAAAAAACATAAATTTTAATTTTACATGTAAATGTGCTACTGGAAGGAAATGAAAGTATCTGTAATTCATTTCATCAAGATTATCTACAAATTTATGAATAAGAGTGCTATTACTTTTTCATTCAAAACAGATTATCATGACTCATATTAAAGATATTCTTAAATTTGACAGGACAGTGAAAGCAATGAAAGCATACATTGCCACAAAACTGCATTTTGCATGCAATTTATTTTTGTAAAATGAGCTAAAATCTATCCATTTTTTTCATGTTTACTTCAATTTTTCATGTTTAATTCAAATTGACCTCCTTAAGGTTGCCACCTCACCAATATTTGAGTATGATCATGATGAGGATATAAACATTCGTGTGTAGACATATTCTTGAATATGTATATTAATAATCACACAGTTTCATCCCTTTTTATCTGCAATCGTAGGAAAACTACTCTCTCTGGGTATCAGTGTCCTTCTCTATGAAATGTAGACAAAAATATTAGCCCATTTGTCAGATTTTTTTTTTAATATCAATTGAAAGAATATACACAAAGTGTTGAGAGCTGTGACTGATACATTACATATTCTAAATAAGTGACACTGATGGGAGCTATATAATGAGAAAGGAGGAAGGATAATGACAATATTTTACCAGGTTGAATCAATAGATTAATGGCTGCTTTTAAGGTGCTATTAGACACCTAAAGTTTTAGTCTCTAGAAATGGACATGAAAAGAGTAAGAAAGCATTCATTCATTCAACAATTATTTTCAAATCTCAGTTGGGTAAAACATAGTGTTAGACTCTAGAAAATAACAAGAAAACATATTTCTCCCTTTAAGAATACTGATTGTCCATAAGGAAACAGGAAGGCAGTTGAGAATTTAGCAATAATGGGAAAATATTGCTATATTATATTAAAATATAAACATGGGAAAATAGTGAGTGATAAAGCGCATGGTGTTTTCAAAAGGCATACTAGGAGCTTAGAAAAGAAGAAATTTGTAAAGGGTTGTGGAAATATGGAGGCGTAAGAAACACCAAGAATCAGTCCCTACATCAAAACAACTGTTAAACAGGCAAGAACTGTCTGATTCAACTATTTCAAAACTTTGGAGTCCAGTAAAACCTTGTACAGCCCCCAGGGAAGAGTGGGAGGGAGAGGGTGGTAAGTTATGGTAACTATCAGTAAATTGCTCACTCCACATGGCAGCAAGCAGCAGCAGCAGAGTTTGGCTGCTGGTGTAGCTTGCTTATGCCAGAAATGTACATAAAAATTAATTTCCCTGGGATCTAGGGTTTTCATGAGCCAATTGCTGATCACTGCATTTTTATTAGCTACTTTGGATCACTGGGGTCTGGCTGTAAGTGTGGCCATTGTTTAAGCTCACTCTGGACAAAGATGGCAAAGTAGACTTAAAGAGACAACACCTACTCAGAACTGCAGAAGACAGTTGAAGGTCTGCATTTGCTGGACAGGTCAAGAAAGTGCAGTTTTAGGGAGTTATGGAAGAAGTTCCCATTGCCTTCCTGACCCCTACCTCATTCTCTCTCCTTTGTTTGTCCCTGACCTTGTTCCACCTGATAAAGACTGACTTGGGAGATTCCTCTCTGTCATATTTCCCCATCCCAGATTTGTTCTCATGCAGAAGCAGCTAAGAATGATAAAAGGAGTGGAAGAAACAATTGAGGACAGCTTAAGATAAATGTTTACCTGTTTTAAGTCCAGCAGTAGAAAGACCAAGAGAAGGAGAAGTTCTATCTCCCTGGAAGTAGAGGGAGCATTCAAACTCCTTTAAACAGTGGAATGTCTAAGACTGCTAACAAGCACGTGGCTAGGATAAGACTGAGGCCAAGAAGAAACAAGGAGGATCCTTTACTTCGCATTCACCTTGGGTAGACTTTCTGGATAGGAGAGTTTCCAATCAAGAAAATCTCTGTCATACCAGCAGCTGGTTATAAATTCAAAAAACAGATATCTCAGGAAAAAATTCCCAAAGTTAACATTTTAAAGTATTAAAATGTAAAGTGTACAACACAAGATCACAAGACAAAGAAACAGTAAATGATGGTTCATCCAAGAGATGATAAAAATCCATAAAATATCATTGAAGAAAACCAGAGCATAGACATATCAGAGAAAAATTTTTAAAAATGATTTCAATATGCTAAAGGAGATGAAGAAAAATAAAGAGAAAGACCTAAAGGATGTCAGGAAAACAATAAATCAACAATAAGAGAATCTCAATGTAGAGATAGAAATTTTAAAAAGGAACCAGAAAGAACTATTGGAGGATACCAATAGCCAAAAGAATGAAAAAGGACCCTTATCTTACACCCTATACAAACATTAACTCAAAGTGGATCAAACATCTAAATATTAGAACCAGTACCATAAAGCTCCTAGAAGAAAATGAAGGGAAACATCTTTAAGACCTAGCAATAGGAGGTAGCTTCCTAAAGGCTACACCCAAAGCACAAGCAACATAAGAAAAAAAACAGATAAATGGGAACTCATAACAATCAAATGCTTTTGTGCTTCAAAAGACTTTATCAAAAAGTGAAGAGGCAGCCAACTCAATGGGAGCAAATGTTTGGAAATCATATATTGGATAAAGGGTTGATATCGTGTATACATAAAAAATTATACAAATCAACAACAAAAGAACAAACAACCCAATTATAAAATGGGCTAAAGATATGAATAGGCATTTTTCTGAAGAGCAAATACAGAAAGCTCAAAAACACATGCTCATTTTCACTGGCTATAAGGGAAATGCAAGTCAGGACTACAATGAGATACCACCTCATACTTATAAGAATGGCTGTTATTTAACAAACAGAAAACTACAAATGTTGGAGAAGATGTGGAGAAATTGGGACACTTATTCATCGCTGGTGGGAATGTATAATGGTACAGCCACTATGCAAGACTGGCGTTTCCTTAGGAAACTAAATATCGAGTTGCCCTATGACCCGGCAATACCAGTATTTGTTATATGCCCAGAATAGCCGAAAGCAGTGACACAAACAGGCATTTGCACACTGATGTTCATAGCAGCCTTATTCGCAATTGCTAAAAGATGAAAACAGTCCAAGTGTCATCAACAGATGAGTAGATTAACAAAATGTGGTATATACATACGGTGGAATATTATGCAGCAGTAAGATGAAATGACATCCTGAAGCACATGACAAGAAGGATGAACCTTGAGGATATAACGTTGAGTGAAATGTCAGATACAAAAGGGTAGATACTATATGATTCCACTTTTATGACCATGGTAAAGGTAAAATCAGAGGCTTATAAAATAGAATATGTGGGACCTAGAGATGCATGGAAGTTAGAGATGGGTGAACGGTTAGCTAATGAGATCAGCTTAAATGTAAAGGACTAGATAGAAGTGAAGGTGGCTCACTAGTGGGCCTATAAGTAGAGATTGTATAGACCCTTGTGTCCAACTGATTAACACAAAAAATATAATAAGTTCTTGCATGAACTATTGCAAAGGTATAAATCTTGTACAAAGGATGTATAAATTCAGGGTATAGGAAGTGTTCTAGTTTGCTAGCTGCCGGAATGCAGTAAACCAGAATCAGAATGGCTTTTAAAAGGGGGAATTGAATAAGGTGCTAGTTTACAGTTCAAAGGCTGAGAAAATATCCCAGTTAAAGCAAGTCTATAAAAATGTCCAAATTAAGGCACCACGACTTTACCTTCACTCAAGAAAGGCCCATGAAGTTCAGGGTTTCTGTCTCACCTGGAAAGACACGTGGTGAACATGATGATGCCTGCTAGCTTCCTCTCCGGGCGTCTTGCTTCATGAAGCCCCTCCAGGTAGGTCTTGATTGGTTTCTTGGAATACTTTAAAAGAGGAAGCATTTTGGGAAAAGCTTGAGAATGACGAGAGCAGCAAAGACCTGAGAAGTATAGAGCCCGCCAGCCAGTGACCTTTGGAGATGAAGGAGAATCCCAGATAAACAAAAGCTGAAAATTTTCATTACCACTAGCCTGCCCTACAAGCAATGCTAAGGGAGTTCTTTAGACTCAAAAGAAAGTACAGTAGAGTGATTCAAAGCATCACAAAGAAATAAAGGTCTCCAATAAAGGTAATCAGTTGCATAATTTCAAATGCTAGTATTATTGTAATGTATTGTTTGGCAGGTAAATCCACTTCTTACTTCCTACAGCAGCTAAAATGGAAATGCATAAACAGTAATGATAAATCTATGATTTGGGGCAAATAATGTACAAAGATATAATTTGTAAGAAGCACAAAAAGATAAGAGGGTGGAGGGGCATATGAATGGTGCATGTATAATGATATTGAAGTCCAGTTGGTTTCAAATCAAATAAGATCATGAAATATTTTAGATGTTAAATTTTAACCCACGGTAGCTACAAGGAAGGAAGATATATGAAAATATAACCAGATAGAAATGAGGAGGAACTCAAAGTGCACAACACACAAAAAAATAGAATAAATATGAAAGTAGGAATTAACAGAAGAATTGAGAAACAAAAATAGTTATAAGACTTACAAAGACTAGATACCAAAATGACAGAAGGCCCTGCATTGTCAGTAGTGCGTTTAAATGTAAATAGATTGCATTCTCCAGTCAGTGACATAAATAGGATGAAAGTGAAAGGATGGGAGAAAAATACCTAGCAAGTAGTAAGAAAAGACAGTTGAGATAGTTATAAAATTTGAAAGATGAAAGAGACTGCTACAAGGGACAATGATGGTCATTGTATACTGGTAAATGGAGTAAATTCAATAAGAAGGTGAGCAACTATAAATGTATATGCACCCAACAACAGAGCCCCTAAATATATGAGTCAAAGATTGACAGATTTGAAGGGAGAATTGCACAGTTATACATTAATATTAGGTGAATTTAATATACTACTTTCAAAACTGGATAAACATCTAGGCAAAAGATCAATAAGAAAATGCAATACTTAAATGATGCTCTAAACCAACAAAACCTACCAGACATCTATAGAACATTTCGCCCAACCACAACAGAATACACATACTTCTTGTGCGCACATGGAGCATTCTCCAGGATAGGCCACTCCTTAGGTCACAAAACATGTATTGATAACTTTAAAAATATTGAAATCATAGAATGTATCTTCTCTGAACACATGGAATGAAGCTAGAAATCAATAACAAAGAGAGAAGTGGAAAATTCACAAATAGGTAGTAATCAATATACTTTTAAACACCAAATTGAAGAGGAAACCACAAGGAAAATTAGGAAATATCTTGTGGCAAATTAAAATGAAAGCATGTTTTATCAAAACTTACAGGGTGCAGCAAAGGCAGTGCTGTTAGGGACATTTACAGCTCAAATGCTTATATTAAAAATGAAAAAAAGGTTTCGGATCTGAGATCTAACCTCAGAATTGGAAGAATAAGGAAACAAAGAGCAAAAGCAGAAGGAAGGAAATAACAAAGATTACAGCAGAGATAAGTGCAATAGATAGTATTAAAAATAATAGTTAGTTTTATTGATCAGTAGAATTTGACAAAATTTGAGACTGATGAAGAAAAACAAGTAAAGGCACAAATGAATATAATCTGAAATTATATGAGGAACATTACTACTGACACCAGAGAAATAAAAAAGGTTATGAGAGACTACTACAAACAACTGTATACCAACAAATTAGATAAATTAAATAAAATGGATAAATTCCTAGAAACACACAAACTACTTACATTTACTCACAGAGAAATAGAAGATCTCCACAAACCAATAAGTAGTAAAGTTATTGAATCCATCATTAAAAACCTCCCAACAAATAAAAGCCAAGGACAAGA
This sequence comes from Myrmecophaga tridactyla, assembly GCA_004026745.1. NCBI lineage: Eukaryota > Metazoa > Chordata > Mammalia > Pilosa > Myrmecophagidae > Myrmecophaga > Myrmecophaga tridactyla. Next base: position 29,325 of record PVIY010016941.1, read on the forward strand.
AGGATTCACAAGGGAATTTTACCAAACATTCCAAAAAGAATTAACACTATCCTGGTCAAATTCTTCCAAAAAAATTGAAGAGGAGGTAACACTTTCTAATTCATTCTACAAAGTCACCACCACCCTTGTTGCAAAGGCAGATAAAACATGCCGCAAGAAAGAAAAATTCTAAACCAATATCTTTTATGAATATAGATGCAAAAATCCTCAAGAAAATACTAGCAAACTTAGTCCAACAGCACATTCAAAAAAATTTTATCTCATGACCAAATGGATTCAGCCCAGTTACACAAAGGTGTTTGAACTAAGAAAATCAATTAATGTAATACATCATATTAACACAACAAAAGAAAAAAAGAACCTGATAACTGCAATTGATGTAGAAAATTCATTGGACAAAATCCAGCACCTCTGCTTGATGAAAAAAGAAACTAGCAATAGAAGGAAACTTCCTCAAAATGCTAAAGACAGTGTATGAAAAACTGATAGCTAACACCGAAAAGTGAAAGACTGAAAGTTTTCCTCCTAAGATCAGGAACAAGACAAGGTATTCATTATTATGCCACAAAAAGGAATGAAGTTCCAATATTTATGACAATTTTAATGAATCATGAAGATATCCTGTTGAGTGAAACATGCCTGTTACAAAAGGACAAATACTGTATAATTTCACTGAAATGAAATAATTAGAGTAGATAAACTCATAGAGTCAGGATCTAGATGATAGGTACCTGGGGATGAGGTGAGGTAGATAATAGGGAGTTAAGGCTTAAATATATAGAAGTCCTATTTTGGATGATGGAAAATGCTTGATAATGGACAGTGGTATTTGCAGCATGACACTGTGAATGTAAATAATAGCACTGACTTACATATTTGAACGTGGTTAAAAGGGGACAAATTATAGGTTGTATATTTGTTACAGTAATAAAATTTCTTAAAAAAATCAATCAAACTGCATGGCACAGACAGGGAACTCCAATTTATGCCATGGACTATAGTTAATAGTGCAATTATAAATATGTGCTTTCATCAATTGTAAAAAACATACCACACCATGCAAGGTGTTAATAATTGGTTGCTTTTGGGAATACTGTATTTTATGCATGGTTATTTTCTAAGCCTCCAACTTCCCTAATAAAAAAAGAAGAAATTTGAGTGTACAGCAACAATTAAGATAAATTTCTTGAGCTAGGGCTTGAAGGATGAGTGAAATCTAAGAGGTAGAATGGAAAATGGTTTTCTAAAAGAGAAGGAGAGTTGTTGAAAAGAAAAATTGGCAAAAAACATATCCCATGAAGCAAATATTTGTATGGGTAGCTGGAGAAATGATGACTGAAACTCGTAATCTGTGCAGCAGCAGCATTTGTTTAACATTATAAAATAAACCATAAAAGTAGAGATCAATAAAATGCAAATGTAAAGCTTAAGAAATTATCATAATGTGAACACCCATATCATCATAGCTCAGGTAAAGAAATAGAACTTGGCTGCCCTTTGAGTTGCCCCAATCACAAGCTCCTCTGTCCCTTCAAAAGTAACTCCTATCCTCATTTCATAGTAACCTCTTTATTGTGTTACCTTAGTGGTCTCTTCTAAGTGTACATCCCTTATCACTAGTTTAGTCTTGTCCATTTTTGCATCTCATATATCGTCTAAATTTCATTTGATCCACAATATTTCTCTTACCCTTTTCTTTTCCGTACATCTTGTCTGTTGAAGAACTTGGGCCTTTTGAGATGCATGCTCTCATTCCAGCAGTTACACAATCAAGGTTCAGCTCAACATGCTCCTCTGTCCTTTTCAATTCCTGCAAAATTGGCAGCTGGGTCCGGAGGTTTGGTCAGATTTAGGTTTGTCCCTTTGACCTGACAACATGGTGATGTGTTTTAATAATAGCAGGAGACCAATACTGTCTTGTTGTCCTTATTTTGTGTGTAATGTTAGAAGTTTGTTGTTGTTCAGAGCCTACACCTACTGTGTTGGGGACTGGAAAATGGTGATGTTCTAACTTTTTCATTTAGCTGGAATACTTTTACAAAAAGACACTAATTTTCAATATACTATTTAGTTTCCAAGTTACAATGTTCATATAGGAAAGGCAAAATCTGTGAGTGATTCATTTACTTTACCAGTGCTTTTTTACCATAATGAATTGGTTTACTACAACTTTCAAAAAAAAACTATTATTTTTAATATCATTGTAAACTCATAGATGAAAGCCTATTTCTTTTCTTTCAAATCCTTCAATTGTTGTCCCTATTATAGGTCAAATTATCCTATCTTTAACCTGTAGTAACCTCTCGAAGAAGACTTTTTTATTATAGCATCCTTGGTTTTGATAGCTTTCTTCATCTGTTTTATGAAATAATCTCCCGCAGACTTCTTGCACCAGCCCCAGCCCTGGGATCAGCTATGTATTAACACACACACACACACACACACACACCGGTTTCCTTTAGATATGTATGGTATCACAAGGCTATCTTTTGGATTCTAGGAAAGCTCATTACTCCTGGACTAATCATATTGTTTCTATCAAAAAAGCTAGAGAATATGAATATATTCACTTCAAAGGTAAATAAACTCCATATACTCATACTGATATTTCCAATTCAAATCAAGTCTACAAGGTTTGTTGCTTAAACTTTACTCTATATCTGTATCTCTTTTCCTCATGAGAATCATAGAATTCATATTTTTGAATTCTATTTGTAGTGTCTGTTCTGTTTCCCTGATTAGATTTTCTTCCTCAATGACTCCTAATACTCATATATTTTAACTTCTTAGCCTATTTGAAATTATCACTCAAATCTTTTTCATTCCTTTTTGATTTTTTAAAATCGACCGCTTTTTCACCTAATTAATTATCTTGAAGTAATACCAATTGTGTTTACTAATTCTTAGAATTTTTCTAGTTTCATGTTAATTCCTAGAAAAATTTGCTTCTTGTATTTATAATTCTAACCCCATTTCAAAGTTTTTCTTTTCTAATTTATGATATTTTTTCATTTATTATATAAAAATTCCAAATGTATTTTATCTACTTATAAAGTATTAAGTTATATTTTGATCTGTTTTGTGATCGTGTCTTTCTGGAAATCTAGCATTATCTGTATGAAGCTATTTCTTCTTTTATTCTCACCTGTCATTTTCAATAAATTTTATTGGAATAAAATCCTGATAATTTTTAGCTATTACTTTTTATGAAAAATTATTTTTCGTCAACAGTTAGAAGGAGTTGTGGTTCACGATGGATTTTCTAAGTTTACAGCACTCCCTCTGTTTCTTGATGCAGTTTTTAAAATATGGTAGGTGACTTCTGAGTTATCCTTGTTCTGGTTCCCTCCACACATTGTGTGGGTCTTATCTTTCCTATTTCTCCATTGATCCTATCCTGATCAAGCTTTAATCCACTCCTGGAAATTGTTCCTTAATTAGAGGGCCCCATGATAGAAAAGAATCCCTGATACTCAGTTTCAAGAAGTCACAGGGAATGGGTGGACTATTTCAGTCCTTGCCGACTTTACTGTAGAACCATTGAACTCACTTATTCCCAGTTTGGGAATTTTCTCAAGTTGGCCTTTTGTTTTTTCTAGTGACTACTTAAAGTTTACATTGAGACTACCTTTTCCTGAGGACCAGCAGAGTCCCTATTACTTCTGCTTCTTCCCAAATCAATGTTAACATCATGTAAAACACTATATTGGTATTTTGCCCCCCCGCCCCACTTTTTGTACTTTGGGTTTCATGATGTCTCCATACCATCTACTTTTGTGAATAAATGTAGATAGTGGTTCCATCCACTTCTATTTGAAGATTCTCCTCCTTCTTCCCAGAATCTCATCTATTGCATCTTATTCTGAGAACTGTAAATGTCAAGATCTCAAATCTCGGGTTTTATAAAATAAACACAGTGCTCCGTAAGACTTTAATCACCTATCTAAACAAATAGTGGCCTGTGGATAGATGGAAAACATTCTATTTAACTAAGATTTACCTTTTATCCTTTGGAGAATCTCTCCTTTTACCCTTGTCTGATAAAGGTGTGTAAATATGTGAGAATATGAATTGTTGGTTCCTCATCCCTTCTAGCCTCGAAGGCTAAAATCTGTGTGCGTGTGTTTGTGTTGGAAATGTGACTAATAAAGTCTCTAGGAGAGATAACAATAAATAGATACAGACATGGCTATAGACATAGAGAGATAGATACAGATAGAGATGATAGAGAGATATTTAACCAGTGTAATTCAGTCTCCATATGGGGAAGAGGAATAGAGTAGCTTAGTTAGTCCTTCTTTCTCTTCCATGGGATTAAAGGTAAAAATGGAAAAAATCACTGTTGTTTATGGTATAGAACAATATTAGGAAGAGCACAGATTTGTGGAGGGGATTGTAACACAGCTGTATTAATATAAAGAAAGTTATGATTTAATGTAAGATATGTGGGTGCCTTCCCTGTAAAAACCTGCTGCCAAGAAAATGTAATTCCTTATTACCCTCAACCACATATAGCCCTGGTTTAACAGATATTGGGGATAGAAGGATGGTACTGGACATTCTGGGTTGGAGATTTCTCCTCCTATCTACAAGCCATCACTAACTTGTGGTGTATGATATTATCCCCACTGGTTGAAAACTGAGAACAACTGAAAAATTTACATAGAGGAGAAAATCTGACCTCCAAAGACCAGGATGAGTCACCTGGAGATGTGTATTGTTGGTAAACTAGGAGGATTTGTATTACTTGTTGATGAGGGTGACTGTGCTGTTTCCAGGTTAAAGAGTATACATCTGCTCACATGGTTCAGAACTGTTGGATAGTTGCTGGGAATAAGGGAAAAGCCCAGCAACCCATGGGTACCTTATGATGAGTCATGTCCAGTCTACTGTATACAGAGGCTCTTGCTAAAAAGCCTCTACAGACATGTGTGCCTAATCATCACGAGAACTGGTGGTATGGTGGCTACTTGATTGTTATACATCACTGCCTGCAGTCTCTCAGTTCAACAGGAATGAGTCCTTGAGTTTCCCTGACTCATTCAACCTTGAGTGAGTGGAATAACTACAGGAATATTGGAAGATTTTAACGGATTTCTTTGATCACATCCTTTGCAATTTTATTTGCCAATTGGATGGTAAGACAAAATGAAAACTATTTAAGCTGACTCTAAGTCATCGTTCTTGCCAGGTTCTAAACCCTGACAAGCATCTGTATGTGACCTAGTTTAACTGCTATTAACTGTTAACTTGGATCCATATCTCACAAGACAAATTTTACAAAAGTGGATCACTTTTTAAATTTTTTAAAATTTATTATTGTATCCTGAAAGCCTAGCATAATTCTTAAATAGTGTGGAATTAATGAAGAAATGTGTCTCTCAGATATATATAGAATGGGTTTATAGATGAAGAATTCAAAATTCCCAGATTAAATAGAAGCTATTTCAAATAAATAGTAAGTGAAAAGCGCATGGAGTGTAGTTGATGTAATGAGAAATCTAAGACTGTGTATAGTGTATAAAAAGCAATGAAATCATGAAACTTGAAAATTGAAAGTCCTTGGATTAAGAACTCATACCTGTATGTTTCCAATACTACATAGGCAATAGAGGGAAGAAGAGAAAAACCTAGATCTCTAGATTTTTAATGTAAAAGAATTAGTGGAACCACTTAATATATAAAAGCTGAGAGCTCATTGAGAATATGAACTCAGCCTGAAATAGTCATTGCTTGAAAGGATGATATACATCAATTTAAATTTGTCCTCTGGGTAATTATTATTATGAAACTGTAGTATAAGAGACAAAGAAAACTTCAGATGCACTGATTATTTTAACAACGAGTTTAAAAATTTTGAATGAGGAGAGATGTTGAATGCTGGAAAGCTGGCAGTGATTTCTTATTTTTAGATGTCTTCAAGTGTAGGGTTTATCAGACTTCTTTATGGAATCTTTCCACTTAAAAATAATGTTTTCCTTTTTTTTCTTTCCTCTGTGTAAACTTTCTTATGCAGCTCTCAACTTTATTTTTCTTATTTCTAACCCCCTTGTTATTAGTTTAACAGAAATAAAAATCTTCTATTAAGTTTTCTTCTGTCCTTCTTCTCCTGAGTTGAGTAACATTTCATCAATTTTGAATGTAGTTGGATAAAATATTTTAAAAATAATTGAGAACAATTCTGCAGAAGTACTTTAGTAAACTTCATACCCATTTCAAAACCATCAAGTATAAGTCAAAATTTATATTAGGCGCACTGCTTTTATTTATTTCCAGATATAATTATGCATAAATGAAGATGGCAGGTAAAGCAACCCTCTTATATGAAATAAAGTGTATAAATAATTTGAGCTTTATAGTTTGAACAACAAAAAGCATGCTATTTTACAAATGAAATGATAGCATGGAAGATTCAGTGAATTGTATAGCTAAATACAATTAAAAAGAGGGGATCTGATCGTCAGTCTTAATGACATAAAATTGTGTTAATAATGGATAAATGGTGAGGAAAACAAGCAAATACCTGCTTATAATTGCATAATGATGCAACTTTGTTTAATTGAAGGTCTTAAGGAAAAGCTGAAACATTAGATAAATACTGTTTAGATGAGAGAAAATCTGGCCAACAAGCATTGCCAAATGCTGAAAATATCATATAGAAGCAAACATTCAGAAATGGCTGCTGTTTCTCACACGGAGCAGCCATTAAAAACAACCATTAGAGCCATGAAACCATTTGGCATCTATTTTCTCAGGACACAAAAAAGAGTTTTAGATCAACCTAATAAATATATTATTTCATTCTACCACATATTCAAATTTTCACTTATCTTGGAGTCTCACTAAAGATTTTTTCAATGTAAAAAATATTTAGTCAGCAATCTATAATTAGGAAAAATAGGAAAAAAAACAGTAAATTATAATACATTTAAGCACCAACTACATCCCAGAAAAGAAAAAAAAAGTAAATTACAAACTTCTTTCCAAAATAAGATTATTTGTTAGTGAGAACAATTTTTTTTTTTAATTTGCATATGGGCAGGAGGCACCAGGGATCGAACTCCAGACCTCCAGCACGGCAGGTCAGAGCTCTGCCTGCTGAGCCACGGCAGCCGCCCGAGAACAATTTTTAAAGGTTGAAAATTTATACTCTACTTTTGATGAACAAATATAGTAAGTATCCTAAATGTTCAAAAATGGTTTCTAAATTGCAAAAAATGTGCCTGAATTTGAATTACATGGAAAAAAAAAAAGATTACCTTGACCAACATATATAGGTATGAGGACCAAATGTAACAATATATTTGCAATTATATCTATTTGTGTCATTTAGACTAAATAATTCAAAGAATTTTAAACCTAAATACAAATTTTCTGATACATTTCAAAAATCTTACCTGTAATATGGAAAGAATGCTTTCATTCCCTAGAGTGGAATGGGACTACAAATGGACTCATCTTGTTTATTGAAAACTTCATTTTTTTTTTACTAATTCCTGAATTGAGTAATTAAGCACCTCTATTGCCACAGTTGCCTACACCTCTTGAGTCAATCACTTTAAATTCATAGCTTGCCAGATTGGAGCATAAGGCTTTGTTAGAGGAAATAGAGAAACTAATCTTTAATTATTGCAATTGGCGGTGCCCATAACTTCTTTGTGTCATATATGTATACAAGGGGAATAAACTTCTACTGTATTATTGTTAAAGACTATTGTGACTTTTCCATTCAATTCAACATTGACAACTTTCTTAAAAATCAAATTCTGCACATCATTTTCCAATTCTCTGTTACTTTTATGGTTATTCCAGGAGTTGACAAGTTTTGATGGTTTGTAAAGGGCTAGAAAATAATCATTTTAGGTTTTTGAATGTCAAAAAACCTCAGTTGCATCCATTCAATTCTGCTATTGTAATGCGAAAGCATCCATAGACAATACTTAAACAAATATTGTTCCAGTGCTCCAACACAGCTTTATTTGCAAAAGCCTGTTATCTGCTAGATTTGGCCCTTAGACTAGAGTTTACCACCCCAAATTTATTTAATAAACAAATAATTCCTGAATGCTAATTATATAAGGCATTGCACTAGGCACAGTGAGTCATAGAATGATTAAACAGATCGTTTTTATAAACTAACAGAAATAATAAACCATTTGCCCACAAATCTCTAGGACTAGGTACTAAGTAAAGGTTCTTTAGAATGGTACACATAAATTGTTAGAGGGCTTCAGATAAAAAGGGACCAAGGCAGTTTCTGTTGTGTTTTGTTTTTTTGTTTGTTCATTTTGCTTTGTTTAATATTTAAGTTTGAAAGAGAAATTCAAATTGGACATATAAAGACAATAAAGTCACATATCTCATGTAAGTTCAGCAAAGTGAGAACAGACAAGAGGTCAGATATCATTGCACTTATTAGATGGATGACTTGAATGTTAGCCTGGGTAATGTCAGAAACACATGCCAACATGGGATTAAGTGTGTAAGGATTTTATCAGGGAAAACAATATTGAGAGAGAATGCTAAGTCTAATTCCCAGGGATGGAAAGAGGGGAAGAAGTTTGGATAATAGCTCTTAGAATCAGCATGCAGCCAGGGGAACCCTGCCTCTCCAAGGAACATATTCTTATCTTCAGTGATTGGCTGGGTGCAGCCCCTAGAAAGGCAGCCTCTGCAGAAAGGGTGATGGACTTCAGAGCACAGTAGGTGGCCCTTGCTCAGATATAGCCCCTGAAATTGAAACTGAGAGGTGCAGTCTCAGCACCACCAACACATATGAGCTCAATAGCCCATTTCTAACCACTCACTGTGCCTGGCATTTAGAGGGAAAAATGTTATAGTACTTTCTTGATTTTAAATTTAACTCCTGCAGTCTAAAGTTTTGAAGGATTATTCTATTCTCAACAGTATATGCTATACTATATCCAGGTCTTTCTGTCTTGTTACTAAATTTTGCTGAATGATTTGTAAAAGTAATTTAAAAGGCAAATAATTATTAACTCACTTGTCACAGAAGTTCATTATGCCCACATAACTCAGGATAGTCAGTATGGTTTCATTATGGAATTCTACCACAGGCAATATGAAAGCATTTTCACATTGTCAACAAAATAACTATTGCATGTGAAATTATTACTTGGCATACCTATCCATTAACTAAAGTGTACACCTAAAAAAACCTTAGGAAATGAAGGAAATATAACAAAGTCACACTAAATTGATTTTTAATCTGGTTAGATTTTTAGGTTATTATTCTTCACAATTACAGTTACTAAGTTGCATATTTGAATCATTTTTCATTAATATACCCAAAATGTGGCACGCATAAAAATATAGATTATACACTTCTACTGCATGTACTTATAATTTCAGTTCAGTATAAGCATACTTGGAAAATAATAAGCCCATCAGATTCCCTTTGGTGATTTTAAAATATGTATTTTATGCAGTGGAAGTAAAATAATGACAGAAGAACGTATGCAATTGAATGAGTCTAAGAAATTTTTCTTTAATACTCTAGCTGAGTAAAATATCATGAAAGTGCCCGGATTCAAGACCTTGATTCTTTTATGCTTAATGTCACTCTCAGTTTGGGAAATAGAGAGAGGTAGAGAAAATTCTAAGACTGGTAGAACATACCCTTAGAAGCATAATTCTTCTGTTACTGCTTATGAGGTTTCCTCATCCAGAGCGATACCTTGTTCCAGAAAAACTGCCACACTTATATTCTGAACACTATGAGTTTATCGCATATTTTTAAGGGTTGAATTATGTCCCACAAAAAAGATAGTTGAAATCCTAAGCCCAGAACCTCAGAAAGTGACTTATTTAGAAGTAGAGTTGTTACAGAAATAACTAGTTGTTAAAATAAGGTCACAATGAAGTAAGATGGGCCCTTAACCCAGTATGACTGGTGTCCTTATAAAAAGAGGAGAATAAAACAAAGAGGCAGAGGCAGAAGGGGGAGAAATCCAGGTAAAGATGCGGGTAAAGATTGGAGCTAGGTAGCTCCAATCTCTCGAACGGCTCAGATTATGAGTCACCACCCGAAGCTAGAAAGAGACAAGGAGAGGTGCCTCTTTAGAGGCACTGGAGAGAGCGTGACCCTGTTAGCATCTTAATTTCCAGCTTTTAGGCTTCATAACTGTTGATAAATTTCTTTTATCACTAAGTTTGTGATAATTTGTTATTTTGTTTAAGAAACTTGAGCTTAAGCAAAATAGAACATCAAGAATGCCTTCGGTTTCAAAGAACTGCTCATTTAGATTATAATGTAACTTAAATTTGAACTGGAATTAAGCAGATGTATGGGTAAGGTCATGCATTTTAGGTCGAAGAATAGTGTGACAGGCGACATAGTCATTCCTGAATCAATGGTGAGAGTTTTTTGTGGCCAAAGATGTCCTAAGACTTTGGATGTGGTAATGAGTAAAAGAATAAATTCTTGCCTTCATGAAGTTTCCTTTCTTGCAAGAGGAGCTAATCAACAAATAAATGAAAAAGAACATTTATAAAATGAGAAACTGCATCACACAGTGGGTGAGACAGTAGGGACAGACGCCAAGGGTTTGCCACTTTGCAGCTCTGTAGTCTGGGCTAATTCTTAATATACGATACCTCAAATTCTTCATGTGTAAACTGGGATAATAAAACTACTTCTGCTGTTGTTACTAGGATTAAATGAGCTAATATATATAAATTACTTTGATGAATGTATGGAACACAGGGTCATACGCATACTACTGTTTCTAATATTATTATTTGGCAGATATAGATGAAAGCTATGGAGAAAAATAAAGCAGTTTAAGGGGAATAAGTAAAGGATGTGTAGGTTGTTTATATATAATCAGAGAATTAGGAGACACTTGAGAAGCCTAAGAAGGGTGATGAAATAAGCCATGCTGATAGCTGGGAGATGGGCTTTTCAGGCAGAGGGAACAGCAAGTGAGGAGGTTTGCAGGTCATTCTGAAGAGTTTGTGTCTTGCTGTGATTAATATGGAAAGAAATTATATGGTTTTAGAAGAGTATGAAAGGATCTGACATGCAGTTTAAATCAGTTACACTGACTGCCATATGGAAAATAGATTCTCAGGGGTTAAAACAGGAACATCTATTAGGAGCCTATTGCAGTAATCTTAGAGAAATGGTGAAATGGACCAGCATTGTGCCAATAAGAATGCAAAAACAAAAAAGAAAGAAAGAAAAAGTTGAAATATAAATATATTTTGTAGATAGATCTTATGGGGTTTCTGATGAATTAGATCCAGGTTATGAAAGAGAAGTTAAAATGTCTCCAAGGTTTTCAAACAGAGAAACTGTAATAATGGAATTGTCATTTAATAAGAAGAAAAGACTGGTAGTTTTGTAATGTTTGGAGCCAGCCAAAATATATTATTGAACAAAAGTAGTATACCTCACTTAGTTTAGCAAATAGCATGGATTGCTAAAAGAGAAATAGAAGACATAGCTTCTATGTTTGTCCAATTTCAAGAAGTTTTTGGAATTAAGCAAACAATTTTATTTCATATTTTATTTTGAGGGCCTTAGAACTTGTGATTTCAGACCCACTGGGATAATACAGGATAATGTTTCCATCTCAAAACTGTAACTTCAATCACATCTGCAAAATCCCTTGTGCCATGTAAGGTAACATAATCATAGATTCCAGGAATTAGGGTGTGGCCAACTTTGGGGAGCATTTTTCTACCTCCTAAAGGATCTGTTCTCCTGGAAAATTACCTGGTGAAGGAGGATGATATGATGTAGGGCAGTGCCTTCTTAATAGGAAGGAAAGGGTAGGAAATACTTCTGGTGAAGACTGGAGTATATGAAAATAATTTATTTGGCATGAAGAAGATAGGAAAGGAAGAAAAGTAGAAAGCAAATGATAAGTGAATTCCCTGATATATCTCAAGTTGAAACTCTGGGTTGGATGCTAGAGAATATTGAGATGGGCTGGGCATCTGAGAGTCATAAAGTTCTCAGATGGAAAGATCTAAGAGTTTTACAAAGCTGGAGAATGGAATTAGTTGTTTCTGTAGCTTCTTCACTAGAAATGCCAAGACCATTATAGAATCTTTTGCCAAAATGGAGCAGGCAAATGAATGTCAGATTGTGGATTTGGGCAGTTAGGGGATTGCGAGAAGGACTCCCCTGTTCTCAACCCAATGGTTGTTCTGGGTAATGTAAGGATTTATAACTTTCCACCTATCCTGAGAGACAGGTGAAAGCTGCTGATAACTAAGAGTCAGTTTACCTGCCAAAGTTGAGTGTTGTTGAGAGACTGAGAACTGTGTAACCTTAGAGTCAGGATGGACATCTCCAAGGACGATATGGCTGAGTTTCTGGAAATGATCAGCACAGCAAAATCTTGGAATTTTACTAGTCATGAGAGGAGGATTACTGTACTTTTCTGGGAGCAACCAGTGAGCCTGCATGTGCTGAGGAAACAGACTATGAATTACAGGAACCCCAGACCGTGGGCAGAGGATGCAGCAAGGATAAGCATGGCCATTAAAAACAGGCAGCAAGAGGTCAGCAGGGCCTAAGAAGATCTCCATAAACCAGGAATGAAGATTAGACAGAAAGTTTCCTCTAAAAAGAGATGATTCTTGGGGAAGGAAGAGAGCATATTGTGAAGAAATTCTGATGGATAGAGCAATTTCAAAAATGAGTATGAAATTAACAGAAAAATACTATTTCAACAGAAAGATCTGAGTTACCTTGAAGGGGCATATTTAAGTGCCTTTCCAACCTCTAGCACCATCAATGGGAATAGGGTTCTGGTGCCAGATGCAATCAGCTCTAGAAAGCAAAGAAAATGACATTTTTTGGCACATCTGAATTGTGATGCATGGATTTTGAAAAAAACAAAACAAAACTGTGTACAGCAAGTTCTCTTTTGGAAAATTGAAGCCAGTTGAAAAATAAAATCTGACATAATCTTATCTTTTGCAAAACTAACAGTTGCCAATAGTCCTACTTACTTAGTTCAAGAATACTTTAGTATTTTATTCAAAATAAGTTTCTTCACTCTTTGCTCCTTAACTGCATTCTGTGTCAACAGCTGTCATTTCAGAGCTTTTGGCAGCCAAACTATTACTGCAAATTGACCTTCAGTGAGTCATATTACTTCATCCAAGTAGATTACAAAGCTTCGAACAAGTGATGCTACTTTCACAGGTCCAAAAGTGACATGCATTTTGTTTCATCATAAAATAGAGCCACAGTTTTCCCATAGAGTTACTTTGCATACTCTCTAGTTCAGTCACCTTATTTATTTCTAGGATGCAAGGTTACGTGGTTTATACTGAATTTTAATCTACTTTTAAGACTATTATGATTTGAAAGTATCAAGGTGTGATAGTTATGAATTTTAATTCACCATTTTTTTTCTTGCTCATATTTTATCCAAAATTTTACAAAAGTTTTTCTCTAAATTTTCCAGAGTTAAAAGAAATGTCAAAATAGGGTGGGGGTGCACAGGGGTTCAGTGGTAGAATGCTTGCCTTTTATGCAGGAGGCCTGGGTTCAAATCCTGGACCATGCACCTAAAAAAAAAAGTGTGGGAAAGGGTTTCTAAAATATGCTCAGAGGCAATAAAAACTACCTTTTCCATTTTTTAAATGCATGATCCATTTACTGGATGCAAATAATAGAGCTTGTCATATCATATCCAAGAGCATTAATTCTACCATTTTGCATGTATTAAAGTACTTTTGAAACATATAATTTATATTTAGAGTCTTTAACATCAATATACAATACATATCAATGTACATTCTGTCTTTAACGGAGAGTTAGAGATAAAATTTATCTAACAGTAAATTACCAGCAGATTAGTTGGAATGTTCTATGATCATTACATTAATTTTGTATGTTATGTTATTTGATATCAGGATGTTCAATTGGATGATTTCTTCCTGTAGGTCTAGCAGAGTATAAAAGAAGAGGCCAAAGGTAAGTCCAACTCTGTTTTTGTTATTCCATACATGGTGTATAATCAGTGGCTCACATTATCATCGCATAGATTTGTATTCATCACCGTGTTCATTTTTTAGAACATTTGCATCACGCCAAGAAAAGAAATAAAAAGAAAAAAGAAAAAAACCTATTCTTACCATACGCCTTACCTTTCCCTTTCATTGACCAGTAGTATTTCCATCTACCCAATTTACTTTACCTTTTGTTCCCCCTATTACTTATTTACCTTTTACCCATACTTCTTTACTCATCTGTCCATATGCTTTTGGGACATCAAACACAAGGCTTTCACAATCACACAGACACACTGTAAAAATTATATCTTTATACCATCGTTTTCAAGAATCAAGTCTACTAGAACAGTTCAACATTTCAGGTACTTCCTTCTAGCCACTCCAATATACCATAAACTGAAAAGGGATATCTGCATAATGCATAAGAATAACCTCCAGAATAAACTCTTGACTCTGTGAAATCTCTCAGCCACAGAAATTTATTTTATCTCATTTCTCTCTTCCCCCTTTTGGTCAAGAAGGCTTTTTTTAAACCCATGATGCTGGGTATCAGCTCACCCTGGGATTTCTGTCCACGTTGCCAGGGAAATTTATACCCTCTGGGAGTCATGTCCCATGTGTTAGGGAGGGCAGTGAGTTCACCTGCAAGTTGGTTTAGAGACCTCTGAGCAACAAAAGAGGTTCTCTAGGGGTGACTCTTGGGCCTAATTTTAAGTAGGCTTAGCCTATCCTTTGCAGGAATAAGTTTCATAGGGCAAACCCCAAGATCAAGTACTCAGCCTGTTGATTCGGTTGTCCCCACTGCTTATAAGAATATCAGAGATTCTCCAAATGGGGAAGTTGAATAATTCCTCCTTTCTCCCCAGCCCCTCACGGGGACTTTGCAAATACTTCTTTATTCACTAAGACCAGCTTCTTGACTGCAGATGAAATGATGATGGTAAATGAAAGCAACTGAGTGCTCAGGCAAAAATATTAGATTTGAAAACCATGCTAGGTAAACACTATGAAAATGAAGTTATCAAGTTACTTTGTTTTAACCCTGGTTTACCCTAATATAATTACTTCAAATTATGTTATATTTGAGTGTATCTGTGTGTTTTTGTAGAGGTCCCTGGGAAGTTGCATTTTGGATCTAGAATCTGAGTCCTCTTTGTGTCTGTCCCATTATATAGAGATTTTTTCCCCCTCTGGACGCTATACTCTACCCTAAATTAGTTAAATCCAGTAATGCCTATATTAGAACCAACTTAACAATATGATTTTGAATTTGGGACTAAATGTTGTATTTAAATCGTTGTCAGCAGGTGCTAGCAATTCACCATGGATCAATGGATTATTTCTGCATGGACAATCCAGCTGCTAAATGCCTTTACCACAACCGACTGACCCAATAGAAGGTGGCCCTTTCCAGAAGCAGCTGGTCTATATCAATGCTGTTGCCTCTCCTGCATGAGGCAGACCTGCATGTTCAAGAACACACAGGCAGAACGACACTCTCTACCTGCTCTACTCCCAACAGTGTCCACCACACACCAACCGAGGTGCAAAGTCTCAGCTCCACCTTGCCCTATTCAGAGCTATGCAGGGCAGAAAATGGTATATTGTGTTCTGTGAAAAAGCTCATTCCTTAATTTTTTTTAAAAAAAATACAGTGTTTGTTTCCATCTTTGTAAATAAAAAATTACTCTTTAATTGGTCTAAGGAAATGTGATTGTGTAGCCATGGATATTATCTGCCTGTGAAAAGTATGTGCTTTTTTAGGGGACTAGGAAGTCAGGGACATTGTGCTCAAATAAATTCTAAACCACCGATCTTTAATCTATTCATGAAGATTGGTCCAGTGTCAGTCTTTTGTGTGGTAGCAAAGATGAGAATATTAAAATAACTACTAATATATATTGAACACATTCTATGTTAGGTATGGGGCTAAAGAATATACAAGAAGTGTTCAACTGTACCTCAAAAAAAGCCTACAGTTAATATGAATATATGAGTAATGTTTTTGTACCCTGAAAACACAGTCTTTGTGCAAGTGAGACAGAATTCTGATGTACTGAAAACACAAATTTTAATCAGTGACCACATACTATTACAAGGGTTCTGAGCAAATGTCACTGTATAATCTCTTAGACATTCAGTTCAATAACTTATTTCAAGTTGACTGATATTTTTGATAGTTACTCTTCATGAAGTCTGCAACTATAACAACAAAATATATAAAAGTAGAGAACATAGAAAATTGAAAAAAGAGATCCATTTATGTGGTTCAGATATATTATAAAAACCTTGACCAGGAGGTTTCAAGAACAAGGAAAGATTTGTAATTTTAGGGTTTATTATGCATTTCAGAGCCCTGTTGTAGGATACTTGAATAAGAAGAAAAGGTTACAGCTGAAAGGCAGAAAGAGTCTAGTTAAACAGCTAGTAGGTCTCCAGTGTCACTGTGCACGCTATAAGTGATACTTTTTTTTACAGATTCTTGCATGGCTCAGTGAATAGCTTTATGTTTCATAATAACTACCATATATCCATGATATTTAACACTTAGCTCTATCTGAACTTCTAACACTTAACTAACCTCTCAGGGGAAGATTAAAAATATATATTTGACATAAAAATATATTAAGATGATTTGGTTGAATCTACAAAGGTAGCACATTAAATCTAATATATTTTGTCTGTTAACCATCAATTCTAAGAATGGAAAATTCAATTTTTCAATGCAAATTTTATATTTGACCAATTCTCAAAAATGATTATCAAAAAGTACATAAAGGGAGTCTTGGAAAAGAGAGGTGGTTCTAAAAATCATCTAAATTGTTTAAACAGGGTGTGTAGTCTTGCTTTCTTATACAAGAATTAATCATCTCAAATTTCCATCCAATGAAAGAACAACCTAATTTTTAATTTTTGTTTCTTAAAACACTTCCCTACAATATATATCTCAAAAAAACTAACAATACTATTTTAAGTGTGACGATTTTCTAGATACAATAAATTGTGAAGGAAAAGCATATTTATACCTCAAAAAACTAACAATGCTATTTTAGGTGTGACGATTTTCTTAAATATAATAAATTGTGAAGGAAAAGCATATT
Source organism: Myrmecophaga tridactyla (assembly GCA_004026745.1). NCBI lineage: Eukaryota > Metazoa > Chordata > Mammalia > Pilosa > Myrmecophagidae > Myrmecophaga > Myrmecophaga tridactyla. The sequence goes on from PVIY010016941.1 coordinate 46,424, forward strand.
TATATCTCAAAAAATTAACAATACTATTTTAAGTGTGATGATTTTCTTAGATACAATAAATTGTGATGGAAAAGCATATTCTCTGTGCTTTCTTTTTTAAAGGGGTTGTGATCTTCAGCCATTAGTATTAAACTGAAAAACACAATCAACATGCCAAACAATGCAGTATAGAAGTTGGTAGTTCCTTACCCCATGAAAAGCAGTGTGATCACCTACTAATTGTCTAATCAGTTTACATTTCACATAATTTAGTTATCTTCAGTTAAAGATTCTTAGGTTCTATTTTGAGCACTCAGTATGGTGGATCCTACAAACATGTTGTTCTAGTTTGCTAGCTGCCAGAATGCAATATACCAGAAACAGATTGGCTTTTAACAAGGGGAATTTAATAAGTTGCGAGTTTACAGTTCTAAGGCTGAATTAAAATTCAATTAAAATAAGTCTATAGAAATGTCCAATCAAAGGCATCCAGGGAAAGATACCTTGATTCAAGAAGACTGATGAAGTTCAGGGTTTCTCTCTCAAGTGGAAGGGCACATGGCAAACACCATCAGAGTTTTCCTCTCATCTGGAAAGCCATGTGGCAAACAGGGGGTCATCTGCTAGCTTTCTCTCCTGGCTTCCTGTTTCATGCTCCCTTGGAAGCATTTTCCTTTTTCATCTCCTAAGTTCGCTGGCTGGTAGACTCTGCTTCTCGTGGCTATGTCATTCTGCTCTAGTTTGCTAGCTGCCAGAATGCAACACACCAGAAATGGAATGGCTTCTTAAAGGAGAGTTTGATGAGTTACTAGTTTACACTTCCAAGGCTGAGAAAATGTCCCAATTAAAACAAGTCTACAGAAATGTCCAATCAAAGGCATCCAGAGAAAGATACCTTGGTTCAAGAAAGCTAATGAAGTTCAGGGTTTCTCTCTCAAGTGGAAGGGCACATGGTGAACACAGTCAGAGTTTCTCTCTCATCTGGAAAGGCACATGGTGAACTCGGTCAGAGTTTCACTCTTATATGAGAACGGCACATGGTGAACATGGTGTCATCTGCTAGTTTTCTCTCCTGGCTTCCTGTTTCATGAAGCTCCCTGAGAGGTATTTTCCTTCTTCATCTCCAAAGGTCGCTGGCTGGTGGACTCTGCTTCCCATGGCTGTATTGTTCTGCTCTCTCAGAATCTCTTTCATTCTCCAAAATGTTTCATCTTTTATAGGACTTCAGAAACTAATCAAGACCCACCCAAATGGGTGGAGACATGCCTCTACCTAATCTAGTTTAACAGCCACTCTTGATTAAATTGCATCTCCGGGGAAATGATCTAATTACAGGTTCAAACATACAGTACTGAATAGGGATTAGAAGAAATGGCTGCCTTTACAAAATGGGATTAGGATTAAAACATGGCTTCTCTAGGGTACACACATCATTTCAAACCAGCACACATGTTATTTTGGGAGACCACCTTAATGAAACTTTAACTCAATTGATGTTGATGACAATAACATAAGTCATTTCCTGAAACTAATAACTTCCCCAAACTTAAATATAGCACATATTTTTCCAAGTAGATGTAAGGTAATTATGCCATTGTCTGTACAGTAGAAACTTGAGAAAACACGATTTCATACACAGCTCTAATAAAATGCAATTCCTATTATTTATGATTTAGTACATTTCAATGATCTATGTTCAGTAAGTTTAGGTTTCTCTAAAACCTACATTTTAGAGAAAACGTAGTCAATTAGTTTAATTGGGAGCAAGATTATCCTTTTAGGCATATTTACATGTGTTTATTTTTCAAATTCCTCATAGCCTCAAATGAGATTCATTTAAAGGAATGGGGAAAGGTAAAAGAAATTATTGAAACATTTAAAGAACAAATAGATAGTCACAGACATTTGTTGAAATAAGAATTTTCACCTTAACTATAAATCAAATGAACAGTAGGCAACAACAATTAGAGTGAGCATGTATTAAAAATAAACATTATATACAGATATATATTCTTGTTTGTCCAGCTGAGCAGGCCTGGAAATGACACCCTAGTCCCAGCATGCACACCTAGTATGTCCATCTTAGTGTCTAATGCCATTTTCCAATAAAATGAATGAGGGCTCCTTGGAGAAATTGCTGATCCTCAGCCTGGAGATGTGAATATACAAGATGAGCTGGAGTATCCTGTAGTGCCAGAAAGTGCTACAAAAACAAACTCACTCAACAGGGAGGTATGTCAATGGGATGTAGGAGCCAACTGTGGGGACTGCCGATGGCCACAGCTGGGACTCTTTCTGCCAGAAAATAAACAGCATACTATTGGATTATAACAGAAAGTATGAAATAAATTCCATGACCATACTGATAGAAATATCTAGTGAATAAATAAATAAATGAGGGAGAAGAGGCAAACCTGCTGCCCAGGATTGTAAATAAGTTATTTAGATTCTCTGCTCTAAAGGAGGTGGAGCAGAACTCCCCACTTCTTTAGTGTGTGACTTGCTTTGAAAGGGTACAGTATGGAAAGAAAAAAAAATAGAAATTTACAGTGGAGGAGGCTGACAACCACCCGCTAGCCAGGTGAACACAGTCAACATTACAATTGATTACCTCACCTTGTTAGAATGTACCCTTGATATGATGTGATGAGAACACATTTACCTCTATGGTGAACCTCCCCAAACACATAACCCCACTTTAATCATGAGGTCTCTCAGTGAGGGACATAATACAGGGCACCTAAGCAATGTGCCACAAGACAGTCAGGGTCATCAAACCAAGGAAACTTTGAGAAACTTTCACAGCTGAAAGGATCCTACAAAACAACTTTTTAAAAATGTAAATTTAAAAATGTAATGTTAGATACTTGATGAGATCCAGAGCGAGAGAAAGATCATTAGTAAAAACTAAGAAAATGAGAATAAAATGGGGACTTTAGTTAGTAATAATGTATGAATATTGGTTCATTAATTGTGATTAATGTACCATTCTAATAGAAGTTATTGACAATAGGGAAATCTAGCTGTCAGGGTATTTGGGAAGTTTCTGAACTATCTTTGGATTTTTTCCATAAATCTATAACTATTTTAAAATAAAAGTTTATTGTATTTACAAAGGAACATTATACATAACTTTTGTGAACAGTAGAGAACTCAGTGTCAGTAAAATGGAGCTCTGCACTTTTTATACAAACAGTACCTGAGATTTAAGAGAAACTGAAATATTTGGTGAATGCCTGCATACATATATGAATAAGTAAATAAAAATATGTAAAGCACTAAATTCAAATAAACCCATAGAAATCAGAATGTTTTTTAAATAATCATAAATAGTTATATACCTAACTACAGTGCCCCCAAATATATGAGGCAAACCCTGCAAATGTGAAGGGAGAAGTAGACACCTCTACAAGAATACATAGGACTGCAAAACGCAGGGAACCCCATTGTAGATAATGGACTATAGTTAATAGTACAAGTATAAGAAGATTCTTTCATGAATTAAAGGAAATATATGATACTAATACAAGGGTGAGAAAAAACTTAATAATGGGGTGGGAAGAAGTCACCTAATATAGATTAATGAATGATAGATAATAGTGCAATTTTAATAATCTTTCATTACTTTTAACAATGGTAACTACTTTTTTAAAAAAAATGTGCAATTATAAAAACATGCTGTCATCAATTGTAACAGAGTTTCCACACCAATGCAAGGTGTTGGTGATCGGGTGGTATTTGAGTATCTGTTATTTTATGCATGATTGTTTTGCAAACCCACAATTTCTCTAATAAAAAAATTAAGGATTTTTTCAAAAGTGAACTTACATACAAAATTTAAGATGGATGAGATGACAGAAAGACATGAACAATTTAAGATATAGATAAAGAAAAGAAAAGGGACAGAGAGAAAGAAAGGAAAGAAGGAAGGAAGAAAGAGAAAGAAAGAATGAGGGAGGAAGGAGGAAACAAAGAAAGAAGACGGAGGAAGGAAGAAGAAGGGAGGGAGGGAGGAAAGAAAGTTGGAAGGTAGGTGTTCTAGTTTGCTAGCTGCCGGAATGCAACACACCAGAGACGGATTGGCTTTTAATAAAAGGGGATTTATTTTGTTGGTTCTTCAGAGGAAAGGCAGCTAACTTTCCACTGAGGCTCTTTCTTACGTGGAAGGCACAGGATGGTCTCTGCTGGTCTTCTCTCTAGGCCCCTGGGTTCCAACAACTTTCCCTGGGGTGACTTCTTTCTCC